>CAHIKZ030001479.1:282500-317500 GCA_903632075.3 Acanthosepion pharaonis | reverse complement strand
ACTTGTTTATGGGTCACAAATTTGACTTGACCGCTCCTGAGAAGGATATTAATACATCTGAGCTTTCCAAAGACAAATCTACATTAGAAATATCCAAAATAATTTGAAGATATCACCAAACTGTGAAAACATTTGTTGCAACTCCTTTGAAGGTAATTAAGAGTGCCGATAAGGGTCACTCGAGTGTTGTTTCCCGACGTTCTTTGCCACGAATGAAACGTGAAGCTGTAAATAACCCAAGCCTGACCAGTAGAGCATTTTCCAGGACCATTCGAGAAGCAACAGTGTCCAGAAATACTCGTTAAAGTCTTCAGAAAAAGGTTGAAACATCAGTGAAGCCAGTGACAAAGCTTCAATTGACAAAAGTACACATACAAATGCGTATGAAATGGTCAAAGGAGAACATCAAGGTTAATTTCTCGAAAGATCTGTTCACAGATGAAAGTCTGACAACACTTGATGGCTCTGTAAGAAAATCTGTAAATGAAGTAATTAAAGTGTTCTTTGTTTTTTTCTTACAAGGGTTTTTATTACACTTCCCTAGTAACTTGGCACAGTAATATTTTAAGTAAATTTGGTAAATGACCGTAACTTCTATTCTATTTTCTAGAACCTTACCATTTTTAAAAGAAAAGTTTAAATTTAGTTCACCTACTTTTCAAGGAGGTTAACACATTAGTATAATTTCGGGGATTCAGATGTCAGATTTTAAACTTTAATTTGGGCGCTGGCCTATTAAAATACGCAAAAAATGTAAAAATATGCAAAGCGGCGATAGATTTTAAACTTTAATATGATACCTCTGTTATGAAAATACACTAACACTTCAAATAAATGTTGTGAAAAAATAAGCAAAACTGTGATAGGTACTAAACTTGAAAATGAATGTTTTATAAAAAATATGCTAAAACTTCAAAGAAAAGTTTAAATTTAGTTCACCTATTTTCAATGACGTTAACACATCAATATCATTTCGGGGATAAAATCTGACTAAAATTTACAATTCCAAACCTTAAAAACAAGTCCTAAGTTAATTTTATTTGATATTCAAACATCAGAAACAGTCATTTGTCTGCCTATCTGTCGCCGACTCTGTTTGCTTTAGTTGAACTACTGACATTAAAATAACTTACCATTTTTACAGAGTAGGTGTAAATACATGTTGCCATTATTCTCGGATGATTTCGTTAAATTCCACCCAGTAGTTTCTGGATAGGATGGAAAAGAGTCACCTCGTTAATAATTTGAAACATAGTGTATATATATATATATATATATATATATATATGTGTGTGTGTGTAAATGTGTATGTGTGTGAAAAAGTATATATATATATATATATATATAATTATTTATTTAAAATATGATTCCAACTCAATATAAGAGGTCTCATGTTTCAAAAACAAGAGCCGAAAACTTCAATATAATTATTTGAGTTAAAGTAAGCTCTGTTCCATCTTCAAGCGAAATTTTTTTTATAAATAATTATATATTTATGCTCTACTTTTGTATCGAGCACTATTTTTAAAAAATAATGACTAAAAATACTAAGGAGCTTTGAATTATTTACCTAACCAGTTCCTTCCTATTTTCTATATATTTTCACACACACACACACACACACACACACACACACACACACACATATATATATATATATATATATATATATATATATATATATATAATTATTTATATATTATATGCACGGTACTTATTAGAAAGCGCTCAATATCAGAGACAGAGCTAACCACCATAAAAATAACCAATAAGGATTACAAACTGCAATTTCTAAAGTTATATATATACACAGTCATCAGAAACAAGCAAAAAAAATTTTTAAAAATGCTCTGATTGCTGACATGTATACATTCACGGGACAATCACGAGAAATTTTCGCTACACTTCCGATCTTTGAATTTCAGCATACAAATGCGTATGTATAGAGACAACAGCACACATATACATACATATGTCGAATCCCATACTGTCCACATATGTTTATGAGCCCCGGCGGGCGAGCGAGTGTGTATGTGTGTCTGCTCACCTCAACTGGTGTACGGACATGCATCTATGTTTGCGTTAGCATGAGTGACATCACGATGACGATTCCCCCCACTTCCATAATAACACCAATACACGCAATCTACATAAACCCAAATTTTTTTAAAAAATTAATCAGTTTGTCTGACGATCGCAAAAGCGTGAAACCCAGGGTCACAAACTCACATCAATCCAACCAAATATATATATATATATATATATATATATATATAGATAGATAGATAGATAGATAGATAGATAGATAGATAATCTTAGTGGAAAATATACATACATATGCAAAATATATAAATACCCATTGTTGAAACTTGACTAATGCATGGAATAATAATGCAACACAAAATGTACTTAGAACAAAATGTATTGAAACAAGAAAGTGTACACAATATTTACATATAGTCTTTTGTATATTCCTGGTAAGACCGTTCCTGGAGAATATGTTGACTGAGTCGCAGTCGGACAGAGTCTCTGGTTGAATCTCTTGATTCCCCCCTCTCTTCCCGGTACCAACCATATTTATATGGTCGGTACTCCACTATGCAAATTAGGTGGATCCTACCACAACACCCATACATGTATATTTTAAGAAAAAAAATTCCAAGAGGAAGAATCCCGGTAGAACTCAGTGTCTAGGACAGAGTAAGGATATAATAAAAAGGCTTAAACACTAATATTCCATGGTCATAATTTATTCCATTGGAATCGTCAATACGATCCAATTCATCAGACCTACAAATTCAAAAAGAAATAGAAAAAACCCACTCCGGAAATAAAAACAGAATTTAGAGAAAGTGTAAGTATGAGGAGGAGGGAGATTAAATATATATAGAGAGATTTATGTGCATCTATATATTTCTTTGTGTATTATATCTATTTATGTATTAATATATTAAGCGTAAAAACAGAATGCCATGGGTAAATTTTCGACATTTTATATTTGTAATTTAGCGATTGAAGGTTGTTTGATTTTGGTTTTTCAGCTGCACAGCATAGTAGGCTCAGTTAAGCAACGTCTGTGAGAAAAAAGAACACCATGATGCAATTCACTCCGCTACAAATTTAGAAACGACCGGCTGTAGTGCTTGGCATTCGCGTCGGACCTCCAATACGAACATTTCAAAGTAATTAGGTGCCAATCTGAGGACAGAACAAAAGATTCGGAAAGAGTTCGATGATATATTTAACCAACGTTATGGTGTTTGAAATGATCACACGTGATGGTGACGTTCCCACAGGTACCCAGACTCAACACGGAGGCCTACATCAAGTGTCTGGAGGAAGTAGTGCTGCCCTGGGTTACGAAGATGGTTGATGGAAGACCCTGTGTCTGTCAACAGGACTCTGCACCATGCCACACAACAGAAAAACCCAAATGTGGCTGTCAGACAATTTCTGCGACCACATCCCCTTACATGTGGCCACCTAACTCCTCAGACTGCAGCCACACTTGATTATTATGTATGGGGTGTAGTTGAGCGAGAGATCAACAAAACTTATCGTAATACCAAAAATGAACTGAAGGCAAGCATTTTGGAAGAATTTACCATCTTAAACAGGGAGACATGCAGGAGATTCCGATGTCGTCTGGAGGCCGTGGTTTAAGCCAATGACGATTATATTAAATAAATTTACTCTTTAGCATTTCAAGATATTTTTGTGTCATATTGATAAATATATCTGTTAAAATGAGATACGAGTCTTATTTCAATTTTCGCGTCATTTAGACGATAATTTCTCCATCGCATCATATATATATATATATATATATATATATATATATATATTATATCATATATATATATATATATATATATATATATATATATATATATATATATATATATATATATATATATATATATATATATATATATATATATATATATATATATATATAAAATTTTATATATAATTTTATATATAATTTATAAACCCAAGTATTATGGCAATAAAGTCACTAAGACGTAAAGAAAAATAATTTAGCTAACATATATATAATTTAGAATCGTGACAAAAAGTAAACATCAGTTCGGATTGCACTTGGATCAAAAAGTAGACATAAATTCGGTTTAGATTTGTGTCAGAAATTAAACATAGGTTCGGTTTATACTTGATTCCAAAAGTAGACATAAGTTCGATTTACACTTGTGTCAAACTGTTGACATAGGCTCGGTTTAAACTTGATTGAAAAAGTAGACATACGTTTGGCTTACACTTGAGTCGAAAAGTACACACATGCTCCGTTTATACTTGACTTAAAAAGTAGACATCGTTTCGTTTTGCACTTGGATCAAAAAATAGTGATCGTTTGGTTTGCACTTGTTACAAAAAGTAGACATTTTTGTTTTACACTTGATTCTAAAAGTAGACATAAATTCGTTTTATGCTGGAACAAAAGGGAGACTAGGCTCGGTTTACACTTACTTCAAAAAGTAGTCATTGGTTCGATTTACATTTGATTCAGCAATTTTGTTTTATAATTGTGTCAAAAAGTAGATATAGGTACGAAATACACTTGATTGAAAAAGTAGATATACGTTCGGTTTAAACCTGGGTGAAAAAATAGACATATGCCCCGTTTACACTTGTGGCCAAAATTAGACATAGGCTTGGTTTACACTTGGGTGAAAACAATATACATATGCTCTGATTACACTTGGGTGTAAAAGTAGATCTAGGTTCGGTTTACACATTGGTCAATAAGTATAGATAGGCTCGATTTACACTTTGTTCAAAAGCAGACATGCTGGTTTACACTTGACTAAAAAAAGTCGGCATAATTTCGGTTTATACTTGATTAAAAAAAATAGATCCGATTTACAGTTGAGTCAAAAGGTATACATAGGCTCGATTTATACTAACGGGAAATGTACACATTGGCTAGATTTACAGTTTCGTCAAAAAGTTTCTGTTTAGACCAGGGTAAAAAAGTAGACATAGGCCTGGTTTACATTTGGGTCAAAACGTAGATAAAGACTCGGTTTATACTTGATTCAAACAGTAGCCATCGGTTCGGTTTACACTTGAGTCGAAAAGTAAACGTAGCCTCGGTTCATACTTGATTCCAAAAGTAGACATAAGTTCGGTTTACACTTGTATTAAAAGTAGACATAAGTTTGGTTTACACTTGAGTCAATTTCAGTTTAAACATGATTCTAAAAGTAGGCATACTTTCGGTTTACACTTTATTGAAAAGTAGGTATAGATTCGGTATACACTTAGTTTAAAATATAGTCATACTGTCCTCTACAAAAGTATTACCACGACCAGGTCAATTCCTTTGTTTTTTGTTTTTTTACGCTGAAGACATTTTGGTTTAATATCCACATTTTGAGGACAAAAATTCAAAGTTTCAGCTTTTTTTTCCCGAGTATTTGCATTTAGATGTGTTAAACAACTTATGACATACCACCTTTTGTTTGAACCCACCCATTTTGCAGTTGAGTAAAACTATTGGAAAAACGTGCCTGACAAGATTTTCTTGTTACGTAGATGTTACTTTTTAGAGGGATCGTTTAAGCATTAAATAACTCTGAATGACAATCTTGGGAAAGAGACTTGAGTTTCTCCTGTAAAAACAGTATTTCTTGTTAAAAATGATAAAACGACATAAAGACGAGAAATCTGTCTATAGGAGAAAAGCACGCTATTATGAAACTGGACAAATATTGGAAATAGCCTACAAACAATTTGTAATATACTGAAGATGAAAGAAAATAGTGTTGTACTGAGCAGCAGACATAGAACAGGTCGGCCAAGGAAAACAACATAAGATGATGATAGAAACATTGTAACAGCTACGAGGAAAGCCCCGAAAAACAAGAGTCACCAAAAACCTCCACGTTGCAGCGGTGAAGATTTCAGAATCAACCGTTCGAAGAATTTTGAGAGTTGAAATATAGAGGCTATACCACAAACCACTCATCAGCAGAAAGAATCAGAAAGCCAGATTGAAATTTGCAAGGAAGCACAGAGATAAGTGAGAAAAGTTCTGGAAGAAAGTTTTGTAAACTGATGAGAACAAGATTAATGTCTACCAAAAGTATAGAAAGGCCAAATAGTGGAGAATCATCGAAAACATACAAACTCATCTCTATCCGTCTATATCTCTGAAATGAGGTATTACGATAACTTACGTGATTTACATTATACGGACTGTTATCCTCATCTTCATTCCTATATTCACAACGTTTCGGCCGTTGTACGCCCAGGCTTTCTTCAGTGATTAGAATTTCGAACGGAACCCTTTATTTCGCCCGCCGGGGTAGATTGTTCTAGTTCCACGTGCCATGCCTCTTCCGGATGTCTCAGTTATTTCCCTTTAACTCAACTCTCCAAGCTGTCTTCTCAACCGTGTACCGTATTATCCCCTGGAATAAATTATTTTCTATATGTGTGTCATCTTTTCCTCATTTATGATACAACATATACGCTAGACTGTGACGTTTTAGAGTTGTTGATTCTTATTTCTTTTTACGAGATAAAGCAGACCCCCGCCTAATTAAACACCTGCGACTGCACCAGACTGTCAAATATTGAGCGTTCGAAAAGAAAGTTATGGCCCATTGTTGAATACAAAAAGTAGTTTACATGTTGCCAAATACAGTAAATATATTACTTTAGGCGCGTACAAAAGTTCCCAGTGGCTTCTTTTTATATATATATATATTAAAAAGAATACGCTGGAATGCAAAAATAAAATCCTTTTCAATGTCAGCTGAAGATATCCTGAGTTGTTTTACTCCGAATTCTTACAGTAAGTCAGAGCCTGAAACATTTTATGACACGTAAAATACGACTGGGACTTAAAAGTCAATATCGCTTTAGTCGGATAAACTGCTAAGTTACAATTGTATCCGAGCAATAAGTGTCAATTAAAGGCGAAGGGAGAACCCTCGCTATCTGGGTCTTTTTACGCGTTTTTCAGTCGAATTTTACTTTTCTTTCTATTGATTTCCTGTCTAAAGATATTCATATCGACTCAACTCAGTTCATATTGATTACAATATATTCTTATCACTTTCACAATATCACGAGATAGATAGATAGATAGATAGATAGATAGATAGATAGATAGATATAAACGAAATGAGATAGATAGATAGATAGATATGAACGGAATGAGATAGATAGATAGATAGATAGATAGATAGATAGATAGATAGATATAAATTAATGAGATATATAGATAGATAGATAGATAGATAGATAGATAGATAGATAGATAGATAGATAGATATGAACGAAATGAGATAGATAGATAGATAGATAGATATGAACGAAATGAGATAGATAGATAGATAGATAGATAGATAGATAGATAGATAGATAGATAGATAACCCACAGAATCCTACTACAGAACCACATTTCTGTTGCTTCAAGTCTCTTCTTCATCTGCCATATAGAATTACCACTATTACGTAACAGTTCAGTACGCTTTTCTTTCTTTCTAATTAAATTTTCCTGTTACATCGTTCCTGCTTAGCTTTTGAATGGCATCTTTCGCTATCCCAATGCGCTTTCGGATTTTGATGTGGCCCTTTCAGCCCTCAATTAAAACACTTGCTTGATATTTTTAAACCTTTGTACTTTTTTCATTTGGCTTCTCTAATTTGTCTAAATATCTTTTCATTTTTAATGACACTTGTTTTGTAGAGAACATTCGTACATATTTGAAAGATCAGAAATAAACTTCTTCCATTATCTGAGATTCAATAATTATTTATACATTTTAATTTATATTTTTTTTTAATCTTAAATGCACACTGTTACAGTTTTATAATTAAAAGCAATATGTGTTGCGAATAATTGTTTTTAACGCTCCTGCCGACGGGTAGAAAATAAATTGAGTAGCAATACAAAGATAGAAATGAGGATAATACAAGTATACATCTCCTCCCCAGATTGATTCAAGCTTTACATCGACTCTATCCTAAGGGAACTGGAGACCCTACAAGTACATTATAGGTGGGCGTAATGTTGACAATATAAGATACGAAAATCACACTGTTGATGGCCGACTCGGAATGGAGACTGCAGAGGCTCCTAAACAGGGTCGTAGATGAAAGCGAGAAAAAAAAAAGACAGCCATCAACTGCAAAAAGACAAAATATATAGTTATGAGAAAAAGAAAAAGCCTAAGATGCGAGTTGCAAATTGGATATCTCAACATCAAGCAGTTGCAGGAACGTCTGAGAAGAATACGAAACTAATTTTTATTTTAATAAAAATTAAAAATTGTGAAATAATTAAAATTATTATAAAATAATAATAAAAAAATAAATAAAATTATTATAAAATAATTAAAATTAAATTTTATAAAATAAAAATTAAAAATTATAAAATAAAATAATTATTTATGCATATCTGAACTCCTTCAAATTAACGTCGGCAAAATTGAGGATATGTTGTTTCGGGTCATTTTTCAAACGCTCGATCTTCTACTGGCGAGGTTGTGAAAGATTATCTCTCTCTCTCTCTCTTTCTCTCTCTCTCTCTCTCTCTCTCTCTCTCTTTTCTCGTTATCGTTCATATAACTTTGTGTTATCCAGTTATCTTGTATGTGTATTTCCTAAGTTCAGATAGGTTGACATTTTTTGTTTATGTTGGTGCACTCGCCGACGTCATTTAAGGCCGGATTTTGTACTTGATGTCTTTGAGGACACCTTCTAGGAGCTCCTGGGTCTTTTGATTTTTTGATGTAACACCCACTATAAAAATGAATTTGGTACAGGTCTTCGTCGACTTACGACCACGATTGGTTACGATCGACAGGTCGTAAATCGTTAATTTTGCCATCTTTCTTTAGGCATTATTGTATTTTTGATCATTTTAACGTTTCTTACGTTTAATACCATTTTTATCATGTCTCTACACATTACTTTGATTCTTATTTTTACGTATGTCAGACTTATTTCAAACACTGCACACTACAGTAGTCCTGGGTACAACGATAAACTACATCCGGCAGCAAGGCTTCTGATTGGGAGAGTGGAGGTTTTGAGGAGGCGTAGAACCACTTCTTAATTGCTGTTCTTCTCTGGTCCGCCCAGACCTGGAGTGGTAGCACCTGTTAGGGTTCCAGCTATGGGTAAATAATGAACCCCCCCAAACACTATGAAAGTAAAAAAATACACTTTATAGTAAAGACACCAGCAATACATTTTTGTATATAAAAATTACCAAAGATACATATTTAAGGCAAAATTACCAACAATAAATTTTTATAGCAAAATGACTAACAATGCATTTTATCTGTAGTTGAAGGCATAAAATTGTAATAAAAATATTTAGATTTCGGCATTAAATAACCGATAGAGGTTGACATGCCGCTAAAGAAAATCAACCAACCAAGCCACTCAAAATATTTAGATTTTGGCCTTAAATAACCCATAAGGGTTGATATGCCATTAAACAAAATCAACCAACCAAACCACTCAAAATATTTAACGGACTCGGGGCAAAGCGTGTTTTACCGCGGCTGCCCTAACACTGAGCGTGAGGTGCGCGAGGGAATGCCAGCGCTACCGGGCGCTGCGGGAAAATTGCTGTACACCGAGCAGGGAAACAATCACGCTGCCAGACGCGGAGCAGTCATGGCCAGACGGCATGACATACCAGTTTGTGGTCGTGGCCGTAAACTCGAACAGCCGTAAGTCGCATCAGGCGTTAGTCGCATCGGTCGTAAGTCGACGACTACCTGTATCCCTTTGAGTTCACCATAGATCAACTCTTCTTAGATAAACATGCCTGATTGACATTAAGTTTGATCCAGACCTCTGGTGTTTCCTGGTGTGGATCATATATTACACAGTCTATTTACAATGTAAAAGTCTATAGATCAACAAATAGTCTTTAGCGGGAATTTATCGATGTCTGGCGTGGTAAAATCTGTAGAATACGATAATGAATCGATATTAAAAATCGATTTTGGAATCGAATTTAAATGAAAATACTTATTTTAGAGCTCACTGCGATTAAAACGAGCAAAGATTTTTTTGATGTCTTTTTCACTAATTTTCATCCAATACAAGGCCCGAGAGTCATTCATTGTAGAGCGTCACAATGTAGATTTATATTAGAGAAAAGAAAGAACAAGCGTTAGGAGTATAGAGCTTTAGAAGGAATCGGAAACACAATCCTAAACAGCAAACATGGGATAAACCTCTACTCCTGTTCAAAAAATTGGGGAGAAGTGTGAACCGGGCGATAGGCGAACATATACAATCTTATTGGCGGAGGAGAGAAAGAAATGAAATAAATAGTGAATATAAATTTCAGAGTTCAGGCGAAGACGTTAAGAATAACGAGCTGAAGCAGACTTTAGAAGGAACCGGAAGCCCAATTTTAAACAGGAAGCAAGGGTAAAGTCAAAGAATATCAGCATTCAGACTCATTTGACAATCAACTTTTATGCAAGGTAGACGAATTCTGGCAATGAAATGACAATTTTCTATAGATACTTTCATGGTAATTAAAATGGTTTTATAAGCTCTTCGTCATGGTACCTAGACATTATAAATATAAGCGCAGTACTAGCGGCAAAGAGGTCTCATTAATTTACAATTAGATAGATGTAACCCTAAGTTCTATGCTAGCAGTCTCTTTTCTCGCACTGCTAGCTCCATGCTTTCCAGCCAACATTGATCTTCAAAAATTTAAATGCAATGTCAATCGTTATCTACTGTTTTTTTTTTTGATCACTCTTCTATTGTTACCGTTTCTTCATATTGTTTTTCTCTTCTAATCCTTTCATGCTCAGTAATCTCTTTTATCTTAGTGGCTTTACTGCCTTACTTGGGGTAAATAACATTGTCGAAGAGCAACTCAAATTAGCTGTAAAGAATGAAAAAAAAGCACCCCACCAATCATCCTGATATAAACAAAATATAAAAACGTAATTTAGTCATTCAACCACAACCAGAGACATTATAAACAAGATGAAAACGCCATTAAAAAAACAATATTTTGCCAGCATATATTACTTAATGATTCCATTACCTTAACTTTATCATGTGCTGTAAAAATTGCAAACAAATTAAATTAATTATTACCAATAACTCAGGATCTCAAACATAAAACTATGTAAAACAATGAATTTACCAATTGTCATATGATGTCAGAGATTATGTCTCCAATACTAATAATAAAAAAATAAAGTCCTTCCATTGGCGACATATGCACCACACTTTCTCGTGGGTTGACTTGTCACTTGTGATCTGTCAATTTGTGTACATTACAAACGAAAATAAAACTCTTAACATAAGAAAACTGTTACTATATAATACGAAAATACTATATAGCACTAATTACAAGAAAGACTAAAATTATTCGAGTCTTTTTTTTTGCAGTGATGTTCACTCTGTACAAGGCCCAAGAGCCGCTTGAGCTAGAATGCTACGGAGCTTGTGTAAATGGATAGTATGAGATGTATTGAGAGATATAGCAAAAAGACAATCTTTACTAAGAGCTTCAGAGGATAGGGAGTTATGGAGAACCATGATCGCTCATGCCCTGAAGGGATACGATACAAAGAAGAAGAAGAAGAAGGAAGAGGAGGAGATGAAGAAGAAGGAGGAGAAGAAAGAGAAAGAGAAGAAGGAGGAGGAAGAGAAGAAGGAGGAGGAGGAGGAGGAGGAAGAATAGGAGGAAGAAGGAGGAGGAGGAAGAGGAAAAAGAAGAAGAAGAAGAAGAAGAAGAAGAAGAAGAAAATTTCAAGCTTAGTAAATAACGAAGAAATAAACGTCGTTCTATAATATGTAATTCATTCAAAGTTTCACTCGATTCGAGCTTCAAACTTTGGCCGAACGAAGGTCAGTGCTGCAAATTCGGTGAATAAAATTGTAACCTGGGAAACTGTGATGCAGAAGTGGACTTCGTTCATTTTTTAAAATATAAAACTATTAATATAATTGTGTATAGAAGACAAGTGCGTGTGTGGATTGGGGAGAAAAAGTTTCTTTCAGCAAATAATTTTCAAAACTCATCAGAAATATTTTTTTTATTTTCGATCCCACGTTATCTTGGTCAAAGATTATATCGAACGTTAAAGCTATTATAAAAAGCAACAATAAGACAAAGCACATTTCTAAGACATATGAGGAAAGAGGAATCCGCGAATCTAACACTCAAAGGACTTATTAAACGTAAGTGAAGCAAGAAATAGTGAGTAACATATTAATGAACTTTTGTGAATAGATAGTAAAAGACAAAGAGAAATGACAAATAGTTAAACGTTACTTAGAGCAAGAGAAGAGAGAACGTTGGGGAGAGCCGTGATCACCACATCCTGAAAAGACATGGCACATAAAAGAAGGACCAACATATAGATGGTAAAACAAAAACAGAAAGGGTGGTAACGATTTAGAAGTTATCTATAGCAAAATCAGACAGGAAGTTGTGGAGAGCCATGACCGTTCTTGGTCTGAAGGGACATGGTACATCAAAGAAGAAGCAAGATAATGATCGCAGACCAAAGACAGAAACGGATGGCAAGGAGTCAGTAGCTATTTATAGCAAAAGCAGACAAGAAGCTGTGGAGAGCCATGACCGTTCTTGCCTTGAAGGGACATTGCACATGAAAGAAAAATACGCAATATAGAGATGACAGAAAAAGACAAAAAGCGATGGTAAAGAGATAGAAGTTATTTATAGCAAAACAGACAGGACGCTATGGAGAGCCGTGACCTTTCTTGTCCTGAAGGGACATGGCACATCAAAGAAGAAGCGACATAGAGATCGCAGACCAAAGACAGAAAAGGAGGTTAAAGAGTTAAAAGTTTTTGTATCAAAACAGATAGGAAGCTGTGGAGAGTCGTGACCTTTCTTGACCTGAAGGGACAGGGCAGATCAAAGAAGAAGAAGCAACATAGAGATGGCAGACCAAAGACAGAAAAGTATGTTAAAAGTTATTTGTATCAAAACAGACAGGAAGCTGTGGAGAGTCGTGATCTTTCTTGACCTGAAGGGACAGGGCAGATCAAAGAAGAAGCAATATAGGGATGTCAGTAAAAAGGCATAAAGAGATGGTAAACCGTTAAACATGAAGGGAAAGGAAGCAATACAGAGTTGGAAGAAGAAAAAAACAATGCCTAGTGGGGAGATCAGCGTTTCTCAACCTTTTTACCCCTTGCGTAACCCTTAAAATAAATGACATGTCTTAAGGAACCCCTGCGCCAAAACAAAATTATATACCATATCTTTCTCATTTTATTTTCATCGTAGTTCACGTGGTAAATATCATAGGATATATTTTTGAATAACTGGTTTAAGGAAAAATTAACTCTTCTTTGTCAAATTTTTCGGTAATGCTAAATAAAATTCATACTGTTCTTTTATAATACTTCATCAAGAAATTTTCATTCACACACGAAAAAGTTCTACACTCAGACATGAAAAATAAACATAAGTAAGCAATATCATATAAACTATAATATAAATAGATAATTGCGGCATCAGTTTTTTTTTTTTTATTATTATTTTATCCTTTACTGTCAGTAATGTTCCATGCGTGATACACGCTTAGGCGATCATGTATCTTTCAATACATGACTGACGAGACAGATTTTTTTCCGCAGTAGGCTGCCATTTCTTTCTGCGGTAGACCAATTGCCCGCCAAGGTTACAGAACCCGGTCTGTCCTGCTATTTACCTATAGTTTGGGGTGTTGGGGGAAAAAGAAGAGGATTTATACCTTTCCCAGGGGCATTAGCAAGTAAGGGAATGTAATGGATTCAAATGGAATTCGAACTCGGCTCTCCGATTCCTCAATCCGAGCCGCTATCCATTACTCCACTGGCAATGTTGAAAAGACAGGGTAGATCAAGACAATATATATATATATATAGTTTAGATAGAATGATATTACAATATTGCAATAACCAAGAATATATTGAGTGTATTTAGAAATATTACGTATATGTAATTAAATAAAAATTTAAAAGTGCATTAGCTTATCTCACCTGTTCTCGAAGAACCCTTGGAGACCTTTTGTGAATCCCTAGAGTTCCAGGGAACTCCGGTTGAGAAACGCTGGGGTCGACCATTAAAAAAATTTGTCTGTACGTGTGTCTGCCACAGGAGAGTTTATTCACCCGAATCCTTAAATGTAACTGCTATATTCGTGCCATCGCTAAAAATGACCAAAGAATGGCCGGTAATGCACCAGGTAATATCTAATTCCTCCTGCCATACTCTATTTTTGCAAGAGTCAGCCCCAAAAAAAGAATGGCGTATTTCTGCCCTATCAGTGCTGGGGTTGCGCAATTTCCATCCTTGCTTGTGTACAAAATCGTTTACATTGTCTGATGGGAGGAATACTGATCCCGCACCAGATACATCTGAAGCATTATCATGGCACTAATGCGTTTTTTCCCAGGGTAAATGTTCAAGATGTACATTTTTAGTTCCAGCAGTCCAGACCATTTCAGCTAGGAACGCCATGTTACATCGACAGAGTTAAAATCACCCACATTTCCTTCGTATTCCAGTAGTTTTGTCTATCGTACGTTTGACATTCCTTCCCGATCATTTAAACAGGAGTAGGGGTTAATCCCTTGTTCCCTGTTTAGAACTGTGTTTCCGTTTCCTTCTAAAATATTTTCCTTCTCTTCCACTGCAGGTGGCCCCTTGCGTCATGGTTGCATTATCACCTTGCTTGGAGTGATGTCTCTTATTCTGTAACCCTCTAACTTTGACTGGCTTTTGGGCCTCGTACGGGATAAACATTATTATATAAAAAAAAATAATATAAGGAGAAAGTTCTATTCAAACAGCTTTTGCCCGAGCACCGCTACTTTGGGGAACAGACTGCTGCCTTATCTGGGCTGGCCAGTTATTACTGTCCAGCCTTGACAGTGTTCAAAAGCGGTTACGCTGCCTTATTCGTGATACAATATTTTCCACGTTGCTAACCTCTCAATACTCTATCGTTATTACTATGGCAAATGTTCTAATGAGTTACAGCCTTTAGAGCCACCAGCTCAGATTGTCACAACTAGGAACTCCCACCATGCCGTGTTCACATTGGCAAATCATCTCCACTCCTTTCATATTCCTTTGCTAAGTAGTAAGTTCCACTCAGACAGCCTCTTCCGCAGAACTGTTACTTTCTGGAACAGACTCCCAAGAAGATGTTTCGCTAACCACGACACTCTAAACCTCTTCAAGCCCAAGGACAACCGATATATATCCTCCACGTCCTTATAATATGCCCTTCCCGCATACTTACTACAATCTCATTCAGTATCCCTCTACCTTGAGTAGATCTTTGGCCTTGCAGTAGGTGACCTAAACTAAGAAAAAAAAACGGGTGTTCTAGCCATCGAGTAACCAGCCAATGAAGAAGCAGATAAAAGAAATATGCCTTATTTAAAGAAATGTAAGTAGAAGTGGACGATATCATTTTTAATAGAAAGATCAAAACCCAGTGAAAAACATAGATGAAGAAAAGATGAGTCAAACTTGACAAAGTCCCCGACCTCCAGGAACATATTCCCAGTCAGTGAGTCAATATCTAAAAGGTATTATTTATCCGTACGTCAGGACCACGATTCCACGGGAAAGCGTTCTATGGCGTCGGCATTTTAAATGTCAAGTTATATTCACCGGAAGACCTGAGGCAAGAAAAAGATCCTCCGTTATTAATGGAATTTTTAGTACTATCCGGTGGAAAAGAGTGGTCGACGACGCGTTCTCCCAGGGAAATTATAGCCGTAGGGCCTGGGGCGAAGGCTGAAATCAATGACTATTAGCTTAATTAGAATATCATCGACGGGGAAGCCATATTTATTTGCTAAAGGAGACTTGCTTGCTTCTTTTTTTTCCTTTTTTTTTTTCCTTTTCTGTTTTTGTGATTGTTTTCATGTTGAGGCCACAAGTGTTACGAAGGCTGAGTTATTTCGGCTTCTTCTGAACATGTTCTAAGTTTCAGAGGGCTCTTTTTTCAGGAAGAGGGGCTGCATTATTGGCCTAAACGAAAAATGGGGAAAATTACGAGAGTTAGTTGTTATGGAAAATATACCACTGATCGTAATAGGCTGAAGATAGTTTTGTGTGGCTTGTGCTCAGCATAATTTACTTCCTCAATTCTTTTTTTTTTTTGGTGGGGGGGGGTCTTAAATTTTGTTATTTTTATTTTTTAAACTCGTTATTTATTTATTTTTGTCTTTTTATTTCTATCACAATTTTTGTTCTTTTCTTTTCAGTTTCAAATTCGTTTTCCCTAGCAAATTTCCTTCCACTTTTCCTAATGAATATCTTTCATAATTTCTCTCTCTCTCTCTCTCTCTCTCTCTCTCTCTCTGTATATATATATATATATATATATATATATATTCACTTCGTTTATTTTACTTTCTCTCATTCTTTTTGTTCTATTTTTCTTTTTCTTCCTTTTAGTAAATATCTTTCCTTCAAACAAAATATTGTCTCCTTCCATTTTTTTATTCTCTTCATATCTATCTATCTAGCTAGCTAGCTATCTAGCTATCTATCTAGCTATCTATCTATCTCGTTCATTTTCTTACTTACTTTCTTTCTTTCTTTCTTTCTTTCTTTCTTTCTTTCTTTCTTTCTTTCTGTCTGTCTGTCTGTCTTTATATTCATATTTTCTATTTATTCCAGTCATTGATTGATTAGATTTTCTTTCATACATTTATTTTTTTTCTCTTTTTCTTTCATTCCTTTTTTCGTTCATTTTTATGTCTTTCTTTTCTTTCACTATTTCTTTCTTATCTTTCATAAAGATTTATTGCATTTTCTTTCAGTTATTGTCTTTTGCTCTTTTTCTTACTTTTCTTAATTTTTGCTTTCTTTCATTCTTTTGCTTTTCTTTCTTTCTGTTTTTCTTTCTTTCTTTTTGTTTTCTTTCTATCTTTTTTCTTCTTTTTACAGAGTGTTATCGCATTTTCTTTCATTCTTTTATTTATTTTTCTCTCTCTCTTTCTTTCTTTGCGTTTTTTTTCGCTATTTCTTTCTTTCCTTTTACACAGATTTATCGCATTTGTCATTCATTTATTTCCTTTTTTCATTCATTTTCATCTCTTTCTTTCTTTCTTTCTTCCTTTCTTTCTTTCTTACTTTTTTCATAGTGCGTTATTATATTTTTCTTTTATCAATTCTTCCCTTTCTTTACTTCTTTTTTCCATGTTTCTTTTCTTTTCTTTCTTTTTTCTTTCGTTCTTTCTCTCATCCCTTCTTTCCTTCCTTTCGTTCTTCTTATCTACCTTTTTTCCCTCTCTGTCACTGTGACTTATTTGTATTTTACTTTAATTCTTTCTCTTTTCTTTCTCCCCCTCTCTCTCTCTCTCTCTCTCTCTATCTCTCTCTCTCTCTCTCTCTCTCTCTTTCTCGTTCTTTCTCTCCTCACTCACTCTTGTGCTGTTTTTTTTTTTTTTTTCCTAAATTCGTCAACATTGACGAAAAATGCCTCCTTTTGCCCGGCGAAATGTCAAATTACTCTAGCTACGCACTGGGGTCAAACAATACTGACCCCTTTCTCATTCCACTTTCTCACACCCTTACCCTTTCTTCTCCGTCCCATTTGTCTCGAAATACCCGACGAGGGACGATCACGTAGGCCATATCCCTAAATCCCGTTACTGACATCTCAAACAATTTACTATGCAAAGGCAAAAGGTAGTTTCAGAATGTCGGTCTTGGAGTGAGTCTGAAAATCACCCTGGTGACAGATGCCCCCCATGCACTTCTCGGGGAGTCACATACGATGCCAGGAGGATCGGTGATGTTTGGATTGAGGTCAGGACTAGTCAACTCAGAAATGTCACCAAGTCCTGACTCTGCACACGATTGTGGACAGCCAGGTCAATGGAAGACGTAACCCGGTCAGGTCCGGGCTTGACTTCTTAAAAAAATGTCTATTGTTAAGTTCGAGACGTCCACGGTGAAAGCATCATTGAGGACTTCACTTACGCTGTGTCTTCGGTCTTACTGGAAACTACCTAAGCGTTAGGGGTTAAAGGTAACCCCTCACCAGCACACCACAGTTTTCCAGACGGGGATGGTTTAGAGTGTATTAGTAACAGATAAAGAGTTGTAAGGTAATTTAAAAGAGAGAAAATATAATGGAGAACCACAGACAAACATGGAAGTTCTCCCGTGCAACGTTGTGGAAATTTTTCTTCGTACCTGCGCTCTGGGACATGGTCTCGTAGGAAATACCTTTCCATTGTACGCCCTGACGCCTGCAGCAAAAGTGGGCTGTTTTTTTTGGCAATATGCCGTACGAAAGGAGGTATGTCTTCGCTAATGTTGACGAATAGGAAAAAAAAGGAAGATAGAGAAAAAATACTAGAGAGAGAGAGGGGGGTAAAATGAAATATAAAGAGAGTTAGAGAGAATGAGAAAGTTGGCGTTGGGGAGAAACAGAAGGAATTGAAAAAAGAAGAAAGCATGGCAGGTGAAATAAAGAGAGTGGTAGAAATTTAGAGAGAAAGTATAATAAACAGAAAGAATGAAAGGAGGGGAAAAAATGTAAAAATGAAATTATACACGGCGCTAATAAAGAAAGAAAGAAAGAAAGAAAGAAAGAAGGGAAAATAATGAAAAAATGTGATAAAATAGAAAGAAAGAAAGAAAGAAAAATTGGGAAGTTAGATAAATGAAAGAAAAAGAAAGATATAAAGAAGAATAAAAAAAGAGAAATTATGATAAAGCGCTAAGAAAGAAAGAAAGAAAGAAAGAAAGAAAGATTGAAAGAAAGAAAACGGAGATAGATAAATTAAAGAAAGCGCCAAAAAATATAGAAAGAATAAAAAAAGGATAAAGCGTTAAAAAAGAAAGAAAGAAAGAATGAATGAAGGAAAGAAATAAAGAATGAATGAAAGAAAGAAAGAAAGAAAGAAAGAAAGAAAGGAAAGGGAGATAGATAAATTAAAGAAAGCGCCAAGAAAAAGATAGAAAGAATAAAAAAAGGATAAAGCGCTAAAAAAGAAAGAAAGAAAGAATGAAGGAAAGAAAGAAAGAAAGAATGAATGAAATAAAGAAAGAAAGAAAGAAAGAAAGGAAAGGGAGATAGATAAATTAAAGAAAGCGCCAAGAAAAAGATAGAAAGAATAAAAAAAGGATAAAGCGCTAAGAAAGAAAGAAAGAAAGAAAGAAAGAAAGAAAGAAAGAAAAAAGAAAGGAAAAAGAAAGTAAGAAAGAAGGAAAGAAATAAAGAAAGAAAGAAAAGGGAGATCGATAAATTAAAGAAAGCGCCAAGAAAAATAAGGAAAGAATAAAAAAAGGATAAAGCGCTAAAAAAGAAAGAAAGAAAGAAAGAAAGAAAGAAAGAAAGAAAGAAAGAAAGAAAGAAAGAAAATGAAATGAATTAAACTAAAGGAGATGAATAAATGAAAAACTATTTTAAGCCTGAGGGAACCCACATTAAACCGATCTTGTACCATACTTGTCTTCGTTAGAGAGCACACAAATAGCAGCTTTGCAAAATCCCAATCGAATAACAAACAATTCAAATATTAAAGAAATGTTTAACAACTATGAGAAACACCTGGAGAAAGCAGAAGACTACATCGGGCGTAATTTTGTGATGATGGCAACCAAGAAGAAGACATGAGTCCAAGAAAATAATTATTTAATGTTTTATAAAGAAATAACATCATTTCAACTTTACAAAATGAATTATTTACTCACCGCACATTGCAACATTCAAAATAATATTTAAAGTCGAAAAAATCGATTACAATCGATTATTAATGATAAAAGGCAAAAAAGAACAATGATAAAAAATTAACAACTTAATCTTCTGGTCAGGTGAAAAAAAAACGTATACAGGTATTACTGCGAGTTAATTAATTCATAGTAATGAAATAAATCTTATTTTTATATAATCAATTTATTACAATAAAATATGTTTACTTAATTAAAAGTTATAAAAGAAGTAAGGTTTTTGTTTAATTTATATCATAAATGTTTTTACTTAAATAAAAGTAATAAAATACAGTATTTTTGTTGAATTAATTTACATCAAAAATATAATATTTTTAATTATTTAATTTATAGTATTAAAAAAAGATTTTTTTTTAATAAATAATATTTTCTTTTAATTAATTTACAGGATGAAATTAACTGACATTTCATTTAATTCATTTATCGTACTAAATAAATAATCTTTTTGTTGTTAATTTATTTATAATAATAAAATATTGTTTTTATTTAATAATTTATAATAATAAATTATGTCATATTTCTATTTAATTCCTAGGAATAATTAAAATTTTTCAGTTAAATAAGTATTTTTTTTATTTATGTCATATTAAGTCATGCTAAATTGATTGCACTATTTTACAATAAGTAATGCTTTAATAAAATATTGACAATAAATTTCATATTTCATTCATAATAATTTAATATTTTAATAAAAAAAAATAACAGTTGAATTTATTTCATGTAACTACATGAAAAAACAACATAGTTTGATGAAAAAAGACCCCAAACTTAATAAAAACAAAGTTTCATCGTCAAAATGCTTATGTCATTATTAAGAGGAAAGAACAAAATAGTGTTTAATTATTTTTTAAAAATTTTTTACTCCTCTCTGACACATTCAAAATTTTGGTTAATTTTTTTTTTTTTTTTTTACTTCAGCGGTCGACATAATAGTTCCGATTAGTCTTTTTGTGCATTTTTTCAGGTGAAAAACACATTGATTTGGAAATTCTTGCAAAAATCAAATAATTGTCGGGTTTTAATGTAACTTTCAGGACTTATTCACAAATGAATGAAATTATTTTAGAAATTTTTTTTTTTTTTAAATTGTGCTATTTGTTTACATGTGTCACTCCCACCTTCACTCCACTTACTGAATTTCATGAAATTTCGGAAATTAAATTGAAATCTCAAAATTTGTTAAGCAGTACTCCTTGGAGAATTTAAATCATCAGTTTCTTCTGTTTGTTTTTTTTTTGTTTTTTTTTTGTTTTGTTTTTTGTTTTTTTGTGTTTTGTTTTGTTTTGTTTTTGTTTTCTGTTTTCTTTGTTTTTTTTGTTTTTTTTTTTCTTGTTTTTTTTTTTGTAAAACAGAACCGCCATTTACCAAAAATCTGCTCTGAATCGTAAAATCAAAAATGCAATAAAACTGAGACATTATTTGATTAGAAAAGATTTTAATTGATTTTATAAATAAGATTTACTAAGGACACTATTGTCTTAAGAAATCTTATGAATTTTTACAAGAATGATTTACATTTTTTTAAATTTTAATTATAATAATTTAAATCGTTTAAAATTCTGCATTACTGCAATCAGGTTGAGTGATATTGTTATTTAGTGAAAATTATACGAATTAAAAATTGAAAAGCTTAATAAAGTCGTTTACCACAATATTTTTAAAATAATTTCTAGTTTTTTAACGTAGAAATATAACCATTTTCCTAAGAATGGATGTTCATCACGTGTTTTAAGAGTTGTCCTCCCTAAAAATCTGTCCGTCAGCAATCCTTTCACTTTCATTTCTGTGTTTCATCGTGTTTACGCCTCAACAAGCTTTGTAAATCATCCCTTCAAAATTTTAAACAATAAAACTGAATGTAATGTTTCCTTTTTTTAATTCTTATTTCACTAAATAGTTTTATTTTATGTACTTATTTTAGTGTGGGTCAGACTTCTGTTAAGTACCCTGGGAACGAAAGCCAATATAATTCGACTAAAACGATAATTTCACTTTAACTTGAATTAATTTTTCTTATTCAATTTCTATTTGAAGTTCTTTTTAATTTCAGTGTCATTTTGAAATTTCCTTTCAAATTATTTTTACTTCAACTTCTGCTTCATAATTTTTTTTTGTTAATAATTTTTTACTTATTTTATGTTTATTCTTTTTTATGAGAATTACTTTGATAAAAGCCTAAGGCTATAAATAAATATATAACTAAAATTCAAAAGAATATTAGATCATTCTGAAAATATTACGTTAATTTTTTTTTAATTACTAGGTAGTTAAAAACAAAAAACAAAGCGTTCACTTAGATTTCGTAAATTTCTATCAATTCTGGTCTACCATATTTAACATTTCAACACCTTAGGCTACCGATCAGTCGATTAACACGTCAGAAAAAACAAGAACCCATAGTTAAAAAATGCTTGTATCCTAAATTTTATACTATAGGCAATATTGGTTCCAAATCAGATTAATTTAAATTTTAATTAGCTAATTTTCCTCAAAGAACGTGTCACAAATATATATTTTATTTTTGGAAGATTTTTAAAATCCTGAATTAACTTTTGTTTACAAATCTCTCAAAAGGGACGATGTTTATCGATTTTTGTCGATTTTCTGAAAGCGGCCAATAAGTTGAGATTCCAATCAATGTAATTACTATTGAAATACACCAGACTATTTTGCATACTGGAAATAGTAAATATAATTATTTAGCTTACAATTAAAGCTAAAAAAAAGAAATATTTAAGAATGATTTTTCATTTTAAGCCTTAGATAGCGAAAAATTAAAAGAGGTCATTAATTTACAGTAATAAGTGAAATTTTATTTGCTTAATATTTCGAAATATTTTGATAAAATGATGGCGGATAATTTATCGGAATATGAATCAGATATATGTTTTACCTTTATAAAATAGGAAGAAACGAAAGGATTTTATATATCGATGAGGAAATAAAAGAAAGAAACAATGAAAAATATTTGTATTCAAAGAAAGAAAAAAGAAAGAAAGAAAGAAAGAAAAATGTATATTTGGTATTGATGAGTAAAGCAAAAGACAGGAAAAAAGAAAAAGAAACAAAGGAAGTATAATATTGCGTACTGGTGTCGAAAGAAAGAAAAAAGAAAGAAAGAATATTGGGCATTGATGAGGAAAGTAAAAGAAAGAAAGTATTATATTGCGTACTGTTGTGGAAAGAAACAAAGAAAGAAACAAAGAAAGAAACAGAGAATATTCAATATTAAACCCTTTCTAAACAAAAAAACAATGAAAATAAAATAAAAAAAAGAAAAAAAAAATTCAAAGAAAGAATATTGGATATTGAAACTAAATTAAAAAAAATCTGCCTATTTACGTTTATATGAAAATAAAAAAAAAAAAATACAGGAAAAGAGAAAAAAAAAACTATATATATATGACATGACACAAAAATAAAAAAAAAGACAAAACAAAGAAAGAAACAAACAAAAAAGTATAACATTCGTACTGGTGAAGAAAAAAAGAAAGAAAGAAAGAAAGAAAGAAAAGAAAAAAGAAAGAAAATCTTAGACTGTTAAATAAAGAAAAGAAAGAAGGAAAGAAAGACAGAAATAGTTCATAATTTTGTATTAAAAAAAAGATTTAGAAAAAAAAAAAAAAGAAAAAAACCCATAACTATTTAAAAAGAAAGAATGAATAATCGCTTATAAAAAAAAAGAAAGAATACATAATGATTTAAAGAGGAAGGAAGGATGCAAAATGGTTTAGAAAGAAAGAAAAATGAAAAGAAATGAAAGCAAGATATAATCCATCATCATATAAAAAAAAAAAAAAAAAGTTCATAATTTTTATACAGAAAAAAGAATATATAATCATTTTTTACAAGAAAAAAAAGAAAATTAATCATTTAGAAAGAACTGATTTAAAAAGAAGGAAGGAAAAAACGTAATCGGTTACACCAAGAAAGAAAAAAATATATTAAGGATCTAATAAAGAAAAAATCAAAGAAACAAACAAACAAAAAAGTATAATCGGTTAATCCGAAAGAAAGAAAGAAAGAAAGAAAGAAAGAAAGAAAGAAAGAAAGAAAGAAAGAAAGAAAGTATATATGGTATTGACGAGGAAAATAAAAGAAAGAAAAATCAAAGAAACAAACAAACAAAAAAGATAATAATGCGTACTGGTGAAGAAAAAAAAAAAGAAAGAAAGAAAGAAAGAAAGAAAAGAAAGAAAGAAAGAAAAAGAAAGTATATATGAAAAGAGAAAGAAAATAAAAGAAAGAAAATCAAAGAAACAAACCAAAGAAAAAAGATAAATATTGAAAAGAAAGAAAGAAAATGAAAAAAGAAAATTTTTTTTGAAAAAAAAAGAAATTCTTTTAGAAAGAAAGTATATATGGTATTGACGAAAAAAATAAAAAGAAAGAAAAATCAAAGAAACAAACAAAAAAAAAAATAATATTGCGTAAAGAAAAAAAAGAAAGAAAGAAAGAAAGAAAGAAAGAAAAAAATTCAAAAAAAGAAAGTAAAGAACGAGGAAAATAAAAAAAGAAAAATCAAATCAAAAGAAACAAACAAACAAAAAATATAATTAAAGAAACTGAAGAAAGAAAGAAAAAAAAAGAAAGAAAAAAAGAATCAAAAATTAAAAAAAAAATCAAAAAAACAAACAAACAAAAAAGTATAATTTTTATAATTAAGAAAGAAAGAAAGAAAGAAAGAAAGAAAGAAAAGAAAGAAAGAAAAGAAAGAAAGAAAAGAAAGAAAAAAAAAAAAAGAAAAAAATCAAAGAAACAAACAAACAAAAAATATAATATTGCTTATTGGTGAAGAAAGAAAGAAAAAAGAAAAAAGAAAGAAAAAAAGAAAGAAAGAAAGAAATTGACAAACAAAAGAAAAGAAAAAAGAAAAAAAACAAACAAAAATAATATTGCGTACTAAAGAAATAAAAGAAAGAAAGAAAGAAAGAAAGAAAGAAAGAAAGAAAGAAAGTATATATGGTATTGACGAGGAAAATAAAAGAAAGAAAAATCAAAGAAACAAACAAACAAAAAAGTATAATATTGCGTACTGGTGAAGAAAGAAAGAAAGAAAGAAAGAAAGAAAGAAAGAAAGAAAGAAAGAATATTCGCTACTGATTAGGAAAATAAACGAAACAATGAAGAATATTAGTATTGATAAAGAAAGCTGGAAAGAAAGTATGTTAAATATTGATGAAAAAAGAAAGAAAGAAATAAAAATAGAAAACAAAGAAAATGAAAGTCGTGATGCGCAGTAAGGTGTTTTATTGTTGTTATATTATTAATCAATAATGATCGTTTGAGCTTCTCTAAATAGAACCAGGTTCGAATAAATGCGAACTCTAACAGACAGCTTGATCAGCCATATAACAAGAAAATGGGATATTCAAGACCGGAATGCTACAAGAACAAGCAGCAGAAAGGTAGAAATCTGTCATAGATTAGACAAAACCATTCCTTAAAATGTGACATTTTTTTCTTGTTGAAATATTAGGAAAACTTGATCTACAAAGAAAGGATGTACGAATAACATAGAAAGAAAATGAAACGAAGAAGAAATGGCGCGTATGCGACTAGTCGACGAATTAAGTGAATCCACCAAAATTTAAAAAAAAAAAAAACGTAATACTAAATGGATATTTTTCTAAGCAGATTTAATTAATCTCTACATCCGGGAGATTTTCAGATAAGCAGAAGACCTAAAAAAAAAAATTAACATTAACATAGGCTAGGCAGATAACAGTATGTCTCTGGAAGATACGGAAGGAAAGCTATTAGATAACGCCGTTGAGGAAAGCAAGAAGAAAAGACTAATCATTACGGACGGAAAGGATGGAAGTAAGCAAAAAGAACAACCCTATATGTGAGTTACACATCGGTGACATCAGAATTATACAAGTGCGAAAGTTTAACGTGAAGGACAGTAAAATAACAGGCGGGAGCAAGTGTGACATCGAAAATTCGAAGGTTTGCTGACATGTGGAAGGTAGAATTAGAGAAGGGTGTAAGATACAAAAAAAAACGAAAAAATAACATTACAAACGAAGGAAAGAGTTTTGAATAGCTATATAATATCTCTCCTCAGACATCAGGAGATCTAGATAATTACGTCACAAAACAAAAACAAAAACATTGAATTAATCGATATATGGTTCTATAGACGAATGTCACGAATAACATAGAGACAGCATTCAACAAATATGGAAGATTTTTTTAATCATTTCACTCAAAGCAAGGCGATAATGCCACTATGACACAAGATGGTACTTGGAGTGAAAGAGGATGAAAAGGGAGGAGGAGAAAGGACAATAAAAGAACAGCGTTCAAGAAAATAGAAGATGGTGATTGATGTTGCAATTAAATTTTTGAAGATTACAGGGAAGCAAGACATCAGAAGAGAGTTCCAGAGGCGAGAAATGCGAGAAAAGAAGAAACTATCAGTATAGAACTTACGGTTGCATTTAGCTATTTCAACATTAAAACGATGAGACCTAGTTGCCAATCTAGTACTACGTTTCAATTCATCCGGTCGGGTACTAAGAGGGAAACAAATGCCATGAAAATATTTTTAGAAAAGACAGAGGCTGTGAGAAAGTGACTGGAGTCGAGATGCCAGGTCAGGACCGATAACATTACAGACTCTTCCCTGGATTTTGACAGGAATTTCGAGATAAAGAGCAGGAACACCAGACCAGATATGGCAGCAATATGCAATGCACGGTCTATTTCTGCTAATATCTGGTCTGGTCTGGTGCTCCTGCGATAGATAGATAGATAGATAGATAGATAGATAGATAGATAGATAGATAGATAGATAGATAGATAATTTTAGTGGTAAATATACACATACATATGCAAAATATATAAATATATATATTCATACATACATACACATACATATATATTTGTATAAAAAAAATTCCAAAAGGATAGAATCCAGGTAGAACTCAATGTCTAGGACAGAGTAAGGATATAATAAAAAGGTTTAAACACTAATATTCCATGGTTATAATTTATTCCATTGGAATCGTAAATACGATCCAATTCATCAGACCTAATTTGTAGGTATATATATGCAGATATGTAGAAAAATAGGAAAGAACATGTTAGGTAAATAATCCGGAGTTCTTTAGTATTTTTGTTTTTATTGTTAAAAAACAGTGTTCCATACTGAGCTTAAATTAAACTTTACATACATACATACATACATTATATATATATATATATATATATATATATATATATATATATATATATATTTTACTCGAATTAACGTATGAGGGTCAAACATTATCAGTTTCTAGGAACCGAACACAGCAATGAAATTTGATTATAGTGGTGAAAGGATTTGCAGAACCATCCACACTTTTTTGAAGGGCCGAATACAGAGACCTGGTGCACTAACGTAAATACAAGGTCCCCAAACGACCCTCCGCAGGTTTTGAATTCAGAGACGTCCCTCTCCTATAACAAATGCCATCAAAGGCTATAGAACCCCAGTCTGCCCTGATATTTACCCATATATATCACACCTCGACAAAATCCAAAAGCGGATCTGTAAGGGAATCGATTCAATGTTCTATGGAGAAAAATGATAGTTGAATTTTTTTATGCGTAACGAGGAAAGAATGCTTGGAGAATTTGACACACACGAGACTCATCGCAAAAAGCATCAAGAAAGCGACTTGAGAAATTTGAGCAAATGGGCAGATAGAAGAGAAATAAAGGTGAAAGTGAGGGAAAGAAGTCACGTTGTTGAAGAGACACGATATGCAGATAGCAAGAGAGAAAGAGATAAGTTATAGTCGGATTATAAAGTAGTTGTGATTAACAAGCCGTTTCGGTAATAGATGCGGGAGAACCTATGTAAAAACGAAATAAATTGCACGGTAGTTTTCATTCTCGGACAAGAGCTTTAAAAAATGGCGAAACCTTTCAATATCTCGGGTCGTTTCAATTGCCTCTATTTGATCGTCAATCAGTCAATAAAAAAATGAAAAGTAAAAACAGAAATCGCCGAATAAATTGTCATACTAAATAATAAATAAGATAAAAATTATTTCCACGATGTAAAAACGAGCCTCGGACGGACGACGATATTTCGTATGAATTTACTGATAAAAAAAAAAAAAAAAAAAAAAGTTGGGGAAGGTGGTTGTCGAAATAACAAATATAGATTTTTAATCAGATAAGTGAATGCCATAAATCATTTCTCCTGCAGGTTTATCGGCTTCGGAAAAAAAAAAAGAAAATAATTTAGGAAAAGGTGGAGGGGAGAATTCTGAGAGAATCTGCAGGCACCAGTCCGTCGGCAGGTGGTAATCAAGAGACTGAGTTTTTCTCTTTTTCACATGCCATTTGAATTTCACAATTGAGAAAGAAAGAGAAGAGAGAGAGAGAGAAAAATATAGATTTGGAAAGGTAATGTCGAAAAGAGAGAATAAAAGAAAAAAGTAAAGGAAAACCGAAGCAATTACAAAGAAAGAAAGAAAAACAAACAAAAAAGAAAGAAAGAAAATAAGAAAGAAAGAATATTTAGTAATGAGAAAGAAAGCTTATTGGTAGTAATGAGAAAAAAAAGAATGAAAGAATAGTACTTGTTATTAAGAAAGAAAGAAAGAAAGAAAGAAAGAAAGACATATAATATTGGATACTATTTTGGAAAGGAAGAAAGAAAGAAAAAGTATAATATTGGATGCTGATGGGGAGAGAAAGAAAGAATATTGAGTAACGAGAAAGAAAGTGAAAACAACGAAAAGAAATACTTGATATTGAAAAAGAAAGAAACAAACAAAGAAAGAATATAAGGTAGAATACTGTCCTTTAAGAAAGAAAAAGAAAGAAAGAAAGAAAAAAGAAAGAAAGAAAGAAAGAATGAATGAACGAATATTGGCTACCGATGAAGAAAGAAAGAAAGAAAGAAAGAAAGAAAGAAAGAAGAGAGAGAGAGAAAGAAATACTAATAGCGGTTGATGAAGAAAGAAAGATTATTGGCATCGGTGAAGAAAGAAAGAAAGAAAGAAAAGAAAGAAAGAAAGAAAGAAAAATTTATTTTAAGGAAGGAAGGAAGGAAGGAAGGAAGGCAGCAAAGAAAGAAAGGAGAATATCATGCCTTCTTTTTAATATTCGGTGTCTTTTCTGGACGTGAGCGATCATGGCTCCCCACATCTTCCTATTCTTTGCAGCTATAAGTAATATGTGTCCCTTTACTATCCCTCCCAATCTCTGTTCTGACACACATTGTCAATCTCATTTTCAGGTTACCTGCTGTTTTTTTCCTCTGTTACTCTTGCTTTCGTTATATCCTTGTGGGTGTCAAATTCTCCAAACACTATTCCCTCAATTTGTCTCCTAGAAATGGCAGTTGTCTCTTTCTGAAAGACGTTTACCATCTATCTGCTATAACCCTTGCTTGATATTTAAATTGATTGGTTTTGATGTCCAATATGTAGCTCTCACTTTCGGGTGTTTCTATTGTTAACGACCCCGATAAAGCAAGAAAGAATACGGGTATTGATGAAGAAAGAAACAAACAAACAAAGAAAGAAACAAACAAAGAATGTGCGAGACAGTGAGAGAGTATAATGTTGCATAGTGATGTAGAAAAAAAAAAAAAAAAAATAAAAACAAAACAAAACAAACAAAAAAACAAAGAAAAGAATATTGTTAAAATAAAAAATATTATTGATATTGAAGAAAGAAAGAAAATCAAGAAAGAAAGAAAGAAAGAAAGAAAGAAAGAAAAGAAAAAAAAGAAAAAAAGAAAGAAAAGAATAAAAAATAAAGAAAGAAAGAAAGAAACAAAGAAACAAACAAACAAAAAAGAAAGAATATTGAGTAATAAGAAAGAAAGAAAGAAAGAAAGAAAGAAAAAAAAAGAATATTAAGTAATGAGAAAGAAAGAAAGAAACAAAGAAACAAACAAACAAAAAAAAAAAAAATATTTGAGTAATAAAAAAAAAAAGAAAAGAAAGAAAGAAAAGAAAGAAGAATATTAATTAATGAAAAGAAAGAAAAAAGAAAAAAAGAAACAAACAAACAAAAAAAAAAAAATAAAAGAAATAAGAAAGAAAGAAAAAAAGAAAGAAAGAAAGAAAAAAAGAATATTAAAAATGAGAAAGAAAAAAAAAACAAAAAAAAACAAACAAAAAAAAAAAAAAGAAATTGAAAATAAAAAGAAAAAAAGAAAGAAAAAAAGAAAGAAAGAAAGAAAAAAGAAAAAAAAAAAAAATTAAAAATTTTTAGAAATGAAAAAAAAAGAAATAAAGGAAGGAAGGAAGGAAGAGAAAAAGAAAGAATATTGAGTAATGAGAAAGAAAGAAAGAAATAAAGGAAGGAAGGAAGGAAGGAAGGAAGAAAAAGAAAGAATATTGAGTAATGAGAAAGAAAGAAAAAAAAGAAAAAGGAAGGAAGGAAGGAAGAGAAAAAAGAAAGAATAAAAAAAATGAAGAAAGAAAAGAAAGAAATAAAGGAAGGAAGGAAGGAAGGAAGAGAAAAAGAAAGAATATTGAGTAATGAGAAAGAAAGAAAGAATAAAAAATATTGAGTAATTAAAAATAAATAAAATTAAAAAATTCAAATATTGAGTAATGAAAGAAAAAAAAAAAAAAAAGAAAAAAAAATTAAATATTTAAAAAATTCTTAAAGAAAAAAGAAAGAAAATTTTAAAGGATAATGATAATGAAAAAAAAAGATTGATAATGAAATGAAAAAAAAAAGAAAGAAAAGAAAAGAAAATGAAAAAAGAAAGAAAGAAGAAAAGTATAATATTGGATACTGATATAAAAAGAAATAAATAAATAAAGAATATTGTGTAATGAGAAAGGAAGAAAAAAGAAAGAAAATAATATTTGGACTGAAAGCAAGAAATAAAGAGAAAATATTAAGTAATGATAAGGAACGGAAGAAAGAAGACAAAAAAATCGAAAACGAGGCTTTAGAAAAATGAATAACTCGAGATAAAAAAAAAAAAAAAGATATGGAAACATCAATCTACTAAACAGTCACAAAGATGTTTGAAATCAGTGACGATCGAACTCTCCATCCTTACGATTACGGCATCACGGTAGGCATCTTCATCTGACACAATCCTATAAAAACTAGGAGACCCAGTGAGGAGGAAATACACCCCATTTATCAATAGATACCCACGTAAGTTTATGGCATAATGATGAACAAAATACTTTGCTCAACAAATATTTATTTTTCATTGCCACCCCTTTCTTGTCAATGCACTTAATCCAATGCCCCATCTTGATAACCCATTCAGCCACCCTTATAATTGCCCGCGGATATACCTACTAAGCTGTTACTCTACGGCAAGATGCCCGAGGGCTTGTTTATAATTAAGTATAATGTATACAGGAAGAGGAGCTAAAATGGCTGATCGGATGAAGTACATGTTAAAAATAAAAAAAAATAAAATAATAATGAGATAACATCTAAATGAATTAATCAGAGATATTTGAAAATAGGCTGCTGTTTGGCGAATTATTCTCTAGGGGTCATTTAGCCGCCACGCCCAGACTACCTCTACCTCTATATGCGACGCAAATTTTCTAAGGATCGATTTCTGGAACATTTAAGCAGGTTATTTCCACAGGTTTAAGAATTTTCTTTCTTTCTTTCTTTCTTTCTTTCTTTCTTTCTTTCTTTCTTTCTTTTACTTCCCTCATGAGGGCGACAATTTACCCATCGCACCCTGTTTATCTAGAGTATTTAAACAGGTTCTGTGCCTATGCTTTCTATGGCTCAAATATTTTAACGTGCCAAAATATTCCTTCCAGACAACAAATTTTATTATTCCAGGATTCCGATGACGAAAAAAATAATTATTTCCTCAAAGTTGGCATAGAAAACTAAGTTTAAATACTGTCCTTTATTAGATTTCAGTATTTCGACTGTACAGAAAATGTCCAACAGCCTACCTAGTAAATTTTATGATTCTATATATCAAAAAAATCCTTCATTGGAATCTCACTCCAAGTTTATTTTCCATTTTCACAATTGCCATCTCCTGCTATCATATATTCAACTTATTCTCATCCACCCTGTTTCAACGGGAATTTTCGAAAAGACCTCAGTGATGTGATGCTTTGCCAAAATATATAGTGTCTGTTCACACACGTGCAATAAGATCCCTGTTATATGATCGCCAAGGCCGCACATCTAGTTCTCGATATATTCAAAATGACTGAATATATTTTGTCCTCTATAATAATTGCATAAACAAATACATAAGTAACTGAAATTTTTTTTATAGAAAATCTTTTTCAACCACCAATATTACTGCCTCTTTGTTCAACCATATATATATACACGCATATATATATATATATATATATATATATATATATATATATATATATAATGTATGTGTGTATATTTGTATGTGTGTATATGTATATGTGTGTGTGTGTGTGATAATGATAAAATTTTTTTTATAATAATTTGTGCCGTAAAATAGTTCTGCAATAAAAAATTTCAAAAAACACCGATAATTGATATGCTACAAAATAATCACCTATCTATAAATGTATTTTTGAAGTCAACACCCAGTCTGTTTCATGCTTAAACGCAATCTTCACACTTTGTGTATTGTGTTTTGTTCGATATTTATATAATGGTCACTATCTGGTGGATTATGGGTTTTTCTATTGTAAGTCTAACGATTATTGGGTAAATAACAACATTTTAATCAAATTATTCTAAAAATTATAATTTAAATAATTGTATATCGAAATGCTGTTTTTATATATTTATTATTTCTATATTTATTATACTATTTCTATTGATTATTTATTATTGATTATTTATTATTTGTTGTTGATTGTTATTTTTACATTAATTTGTGTTAACTTGTGTTTAAGGTCCTATTCGGAGTTTGTTAATTTAATATTTCCTTATTCATTTGTTTATTTTTTATTTTATCTTGTATTTCTTGTTCATTTTTAGTTTTCGACGTTTAAGTATCATAGAAAAATTTGCTGCGTATCAACTTTTAAATTCAAATATGGTCTATCTCTTATATTGTGCAATAGAAAGTTCTATAAAGGATGCATAAAACTATACTTTTATCATTCATATATATATATATATATATATATATATATATATATATATATAAATAGTAATCAATACTCAGATTTTCATTTAAAAAATCTTCAACTGCTTAATATAGATTGAAATAACGTAATTTAAATTTGAATAAAAATATATATCTAGTAACTGCAATGTCCAGTGTTATATAATATACATGGACTAAAGTTTTTATTTAAAATATATATATATATATATATATATATATATATATATATATATACATAAATTTTTATAGACAAATTGGACACACATATATATATATATATATATATATATATATATATATATATATATATATATATATATATATATATTTAACAAATACATATAACAATATAATTTTTAAAAAATCAATGTAATAAAAATATGATCTGTCCCTTAAGCGGCCATTGTGTGATTGATAATATTGTACACCGAGCTAGCATATATTCCGGTTGCGATGTCAAATTTCATTTTGGTATCACTGAAAATCTTTCGAAATTTCGTTTCGTTACTTTAGGTAATGTAAAATAGATAAACAGCACTGCTCATTTCAAACCTTTCTAGAAATTAAAGAATGGTGCTAATACATCCATTATTACGTAGGGTATTGTAGCGAAAGCCAAAACTTGCAATAGGAAAGTTGACAGATGTAATTTATGCCTTGTCGAAAAAAATAGTTATCTTAAAACACTTAGATAACCCTAGCTAATTAAACAAGAGAAATAAATTGATGGTTAGGCATGAAACAATATCTGCTTAAATACGTTGATCCACATTAATTTTTAATGGAAATTATATTTTAGTTTAGTTTTTAGAAAAAGAACCAGTAATCTCCCTTTATGCTTAATATAAATTAATATTCACAACTCTAAATTTAATTTTTACGCATACCTATATATATATATATATATATATATATATATATATATTATGAAATGGATTAAGTCCGACAATTGTTTAATATATTTTATTGTTATACAATTATTTATATAAACACAAATTATTTAGACATAGAGCATTGACGGTTTTGTTTGAATCATAAAAAAATTTTTAATAATAATATATATATATATATATATATATATATATATATATATAAAGGAAATTTTTTTGAAATTTAAAGCCAGTAATAAATTTTATGCAAACATGCAAATTGTCAGGCCTGATAAAAATAATGGCATCTTTTGTTTTGTCATTCAAGTGCTGAATTTCAATGTTCATTTTTATAATTTACAAATAATAAAAATATTGAGCACTTTATACCATTTATAGATACAGTAAGACTATATTTCTTTTGGTATATATATATATATATATATATATATATATATAGGAAATAAATATTATTAAATATATTTTTTTCTGATGAAAAAAATGTAATGTATATATTATATATGACTGCGCTACCATTGTGGTAACAAAAATATTTTTATTAAAATTTGATTGAAAATTTATTCAAATTTAAATTTTTTATGGTTCAGTCTATAATCAACACCTAAGATTGCGTTTTGCATATATTTGTTTTCTATTACTACTGGTGAAATATAATATATATATATATATATATATATATATATATATATATATATATATATATATATATATATATAAAAGAAATATGTTGTAGTGGTTCCAACGAGAGAAAAGTATGTATATTAAAAAGAAGGGAAGAGAGGTGCCGCAAACGTTTTTGGTTGTAATGGGGATTTAGAAAAAAATATTATGCTTTGTTTTACATAATTTTTACGACACGTGTTTCTGGTCTCGCGACTGTCTTCAGGTAAGAGCGGAGATTTCCACATATTATTAAAAATAATTAATTTTTTTTTCAAGAATTCAAGAAAGAAATTCGGATTACCAATACAAAAACAGAGAATGTCTCATATCGAGAATATTTAACATTGAACATAAGGAAAAAAATAATTATTTTAATATATATATATATATATATATATATATCGCCCTTCCATGGAGTATTGCTGCCATATATAGTCTGGAGCCCCTTCTATTTGTCTCAAGGTCCTTGATAAAATCAAGAGACGGATATGCAATATTACTGGCCCTGATCTGGCATCTCGACTACAGTCGCTCTCTCACAGACGTGCTGTCGCCTCCCCTGTCGTTTTTACAAATACTTACACGATAACTTCTCCGATGAGCTGCTTCGGCTGGTTACCAGACT
>CAHIKZ030001479.1:202500-277500 GCA_903632075.3 Acanthosepion pharaonis | reverse complement strand
ATTTTTCAAAAACACTTTTGTTGCTCACATGTTCACTTACGTGTTATCCTCAGCATCCTCCTCTAGGGCCACATTTCTGTATGTAAAAAATTGTCAGAACTAAGCTGTAAAGAAAAAAACAGTAGGGAAAATGTCTACGTTTTTTGTTTATAGATACTTTGTACAAATAAATTCATTTCGTTTATTTTGTCTTGAAAAGTCTACATTAGACAAAATGCAGCAGCTAAAATTACACACAGTTTTCCTATTATCTTTTCGTTTACACACATACACACTCACACACACACACACATATATATATATATATATATATATATATATATATATATATATATATATATATATGAAAAATATAGTTCAAGGTATATATATTTAAGGCGCAAAGTGCTCAATATCAGAGATAGAGCGTATGTAAATATAAATGGCCTGATGATTGCGTTTAGCATGAAACAGTCTGTCGCCTCTGAGTGTTGACGTCAATGTTCATTTATATATATATATATATATATATGTCTGTGTGTGTGTGTGTGTATGTGTGTGTGTATTCGTTACACTTATGTTTATATTATATATGTATTATATTATATTTATATATTGTCTGGGTTCTATATCTTATTAATACATATATTGTTTACATGGTAAACACAAAAAAATTCCTACTCTTAATCAGAAAATATATGAATCTTTAACTTTCAACTTATTCTGAAGAAATCGATAAGTACTTACTTTAAATGCAATAGAGAAAAGCTGAGATAAAACCAACTTTCGACAAAGCAAGAAAAACGGAAAAGAAAACAGCCTAAATTAAAATAACGGCTTTTGAATAACAGTCACACAATTTTGTTTTTTTTCATCCGTACTGAGGGACGTCAGATTAGCGGGTAAAGTATTAAACTTTTCATGTGGAAGCATATGCACAACGCGTGCAAACGCTTCACAAACGCACACGCACATGTATTTCTTGTGTTCTGACCTGATGAAGTCTATCTAATTATGTCGTAACGTGTAATAAACTCAATGAAACAATTTTTCACTTTGTCAAATTTTATCAAACTTTATCTGGATTCTAGATCCTATTAATATGTATATATTTATGTCCAGTACACAAAAAGGGACTGAAAATTCTCTTCGTTAAGGCGAATCGAGTTCTCCCGTCACTGGCGTCTTTATCGAAAAAAAAAAACGTCTAAATTCCCCTTCATCCCTGCCTGTGCCAATGGCTTTGGGTAGAGTCTCCGACTGATGCCAAATCGGTCTTCGAACACGGCTTGAGTCAGTCAGATTCTAATGACACTGATGAGCTGCGAGACTCTCCGTGGATGACAATACATACATACAAATAACAGTATATATATATATATATATATATATATATATATATATATATATATATATATATATATGTATATGTGTATGTATATATATATATATATATATATATATATATATATTTTTTCTTTTGTTGGATGTTGGATCTATATCCATATATTTGCTTATATATATATATATATATATATATATATATATATATATATATATATATATATATATATAGTTATATCGAGTTCTGCAAAAAGGTACTGAAAAACATTCAGCCCGGTGAAGAATCCTTTCTAAGAAACTCTAAAATTTTGACATTTTTTCACATTTTTCCAGGCCAAAAAAAAATAGAGAAAAATATCTAAAACGACATTATCCTTTCTGAATATCGGCGGCTCCGCGACATAGCTTGGTGTCACCACATTGGATTCGTTACATTCATAACTGAGTAGCATTTGGCTACTAAGGTCTGAAATAATTACCATAAATGTTCAATGGGTTCTTTCGTCACCTCGACGTGGTGTAATGGTTAGCAAGCTCGTCTTGCTAGAACAATTGCGGGTGAGTTCGATCCCCACTGGGTGCATCATATTTTCCGCCTTGTGCTTAGTCTAGAAAATTACCATGCTGTATGGATTTTAAACCGCTAGCTTTTTACCTTTTATATCAAACATATTTCATTCGTCGAGTACTTTCTTACGACTGATGCTGAGCGAAGCCATTTTGTTTTCTTTTCTTTTTGACGGTCAAGTATTTTCTAACATTCTTGAATTAAATATTTTATTATTCCAAATCTATTCGAGTTATAAATCATCTTTTATTATTCTCTTTTAATTCCTGCATTTCGCTCGACACATTCTCCGGCTTTTCTAAGGCATACATTGCCGCAAATTGTCTTTGTAAAGAAATGTTTTTTTCCATCATAGCGTTATTTATTTTACAGAGTTCAACGATTATCACAATTTAAACATTCTGTCCACACCTGTAAATCCTTTTTTTTCTTAGTCTTGTACTAACGAAATACTAAGCAGTGCATCCAAGTTAAAGGATACTATTCCGGATTGTCTGGTAAAATATAGACCTAAAGAAGTCCGGAGGATATAAACCGAAATATATCAAAACAATAAGCATGAGGATAGCCGACCAAATGAACTAGACAATAATGACAATACTACATCTCAGTCAATACATATGTATTTATGTCTGTTATTACTATGTATTCAGGTTTGTATGTATATGTGTATGCGTGTACGTGAACATGTGTGCAATTCTTTCGATCTTCCTTCTCTTATTATTGATTCTGTTCTTTTCTCAAAAACAATTCCTGTGAGTTTCATCACACTTCATTAAGCCAGTGAAATCACGTCAATCGCTAAACAGCATAAACGAGACGGAGACAGAACGGATTCCACGCACAATTTCGCACGGCCATTTTTCCCGGCAGAAAAAAAGCGGGAAAACAACATCTAACGCAACCGGATACAAAATGGCGACTGATGAGTGAAATAAAGATTTTAAGCGGCATGATGGCGTCGGAAGGACATAGGCGAAGAAGATAATCAAATAATAACTTGCTATTACTTTTCCTGATGACAACAACAAAAATAATCTGGACCTTTCCAGAGAACGGAAAAATCCGCGGGATACGAAGGTAACGATTTTATAGCAATCGTTACGGAAGCACTTGGAAGAGTCCTGAATGAACTAGTCTGGAAGAAAATTAAAAACTGGAGGAAAAAATCAAAGCTATGAAAACGATAGCGTCATTAAAATCAACAAAGAATATTGAGGCGAGTCCTGGAATAGAAGTTAGCAGATCTTTTTCTGTATCTGTCTATATTTCTGAGATGAGGTATTATGTACATTATTTACATTATTCGGACTATTGTCCTTATCTTTGTCGCCATATTTATTACAACGTTTCGGCCTTTCAGTATCTGTCTATATTTCTGAGATGAGGTATTATGTACATTATTTACATTATTTGGACTATTGTTCTCATCTTTGTCGCCATATTTATTACAACGTTTCGGCCGTTGTACGCTCCGGCCTTCTTCAGGTGGTTCAAATGTCGAACTGAACCCTTTATTTCGTTCACTGGGGTAGACTGTTCTAGTTACACGTGCCATCTTTAATGGATGTCAGTTGTCAGTTATCTCCTGTTAATTCCCCACTCCAACTTCTCCACTGCCTTAACTGGGTATTGAGCTCACACTCTTTGGGTCCTGTCACTGGATCTAACTAACGCCTTTATCCACTGTGTCATGTGTCCTTGAGGATATTGTTCGGACTATTGTCCTCATCTTTGCTGCCATATTTATCACAACGTTTCAAGTTCAACATTCCAACAACCTGAAGAAGGTCGAAACGTTGTAATAAATATGGCGACAAAGATGAGGACAATAGTTAGAATAATGTACATCTTTTTCTTCTTCTATGAACCATTTCCATTCAGGCGTGGACGATTATGGTTCTCTACAACTTCCTATTTCTTGTAGCTCTTCGTAAAATTTCTCTTTTTACTATCTCCAAACACTCGCTCCCCTATTCTTTCACACAAGCTGATCAAGTAGGTAGCCCGCTGTCTTCCCTTGTCTCAACTGCCTTATATATTTCATACGAGTGTCAAATTCTCCAAGCAGTCCTTCCTCATTATGTTCCCAGAAAATTACTGAATCTAAGTGTACTTTTCCTTTCCATTTTCATTAAGACATCTTCATTACTTACAATCTCTCTTCATGGCATTCTAAGCATCCTACTGTAGAACCAGATCTTTGTTGCCTCTCCTCTTCATCAGTGAGGAAACTGTCCAGCATTCACTACCACATAGAATGATTAACAACAGTTCAGGACTCTTGTCGTTTCTCGCAAAATTTTCCTGTCTCTTAATACTTTGCTTAACTTCTGGAAGGCATATTTTGCTATTTCAATGCGAATTCGGATTTCAGTGTTACATTAACTATCCTCTGTTGAAACACTTCCCAGATTATTACTGGGTGAAATTTCAGTACAAAACAAGAAGAAAAATAGCGAACAACGGCAATAACAGTTTCTCAACTCAGCGTGTGGTGATGGTTAACGAGCTGTTTTGGTTATTACCAATTACTATTGAGCTGTGATTTCGATTGTTATTGGTTCTCAATTCTTGTGGTGATGGGCCAAACTATGGTGATCTTAATACATTTTAACAAAGACAATATCAATGAAAAAATAAAAATAAAAAATGTCGAGGATAAACAAAAATTATGTAACTGTAGAAACCCTCATAATTGCCCTCTACAAAATAAATGTCGCACAGAGTCATTAGTATACCAATGCAATATCTCTTCGATTGAAAATCCTGAAAACATAAAAATATATATAGGTTGCACTAGCCATGAATTCAAAAAAAGATTCAACCAACATCAAAGTTCATTTAGGATAAATAAATATAAAAATCAAACAACTCTCTCTAAGTACTTTTGGCACCTAAAAGAATCAAATAAAACACCTACAGCAAAATGGAAGTTAATAAAAAAAATAAATAGAATATGTAGGTCATTAAATGACCCATGTCCTTTGTGCATACATGAGAAACTATATATTACTAAGTTTATAAAAAATAAAAATTTACTGAATCAGAGAAATGAAATAGCTATTTTATGCCTTCATTGTCAAAAATTTTCCTTAAATAATATTTAAAAATAAAAATAAATTTAAAAAGTGCAACCAGGTAATATACATACTTATATTTAATGTGAAAAAATAATTTTATATACTGTAAGTAATTCTATTACATTTACTTGTTTTATAAAAAAAAATATAGTCTATTAAAATAACAGTGAAAATATTTAAAATTTGTATTTAAAATTGTAGTTAAAACGAATTCTAACCTAAACATCTTTTAAAATTGTAGTTAAATAAAACGTATTCTAACCTAAACACCTCTCTCAAAGTACTACCGGCACTTAAATGAATCCAATAAAACACCTACAGAAAAATGAAATTATGATGAAAAGCTAGAAGATGTAGGCCATTGAATGACCCATGTCCTTTATACATACATGAGAAACTATATATTATTAAGTTTATAAAAAATAAAGTTTACTAAATCAGAGAAATGAATTAGCTATTTTTGCCGTAATTGTCATAAATTTTACTTAAATAATATTTAAATATAAAAGTTTAAAAACCTGGTAATATACATACTTAAACGATATATGGAAAAATAATTTTTACATACTGTAAGTAATTCTAATACGTTTACTTATTTTAAAAAAGAAATATAATCTATTAAAATTAACAGTGAAAATATTTTAAAGTTGTGTTTAAAATTGTAGTTAAATAAAACGAATTCTAACCTAAACATCTTTTAAAATTGTAGTTAAATAAAACGTATTCTAACCTAAACACCTCTTTTAAATACTAAAACTTAAAAGAATCCAATAAAATACCTACAGTAAAATGAAATTAATATGAAAAGCTAGAAGATGTAAGCCATTGAATGACCCATGTCCTCTGTACTTACATGAGAAACTACACACTACTACGTTTATAAAAAATAAAAGTTTACTAAATCAGAGAAATTAATTAGCTATTTTTGCCGTCATTGTCATAAATTTTACTTAAATAATATTTAAATATAATTTTTTTTAAAGTGTGACCTAGTAATATACATACTTATACTTGATGTGAAAATAATTTTACATACTGTAAGTGATTCTAATACATTTACTTGTTTTAAAAAGAAATATAGTATATTAAAAATTAAAAGTGAAAATATTTTTTTTCATCTTAGTTAAATAAAACGTATTCTAATCTAAACACCCCAAAAAAATTTTAAATATACAAATAGAAAAAAATGCCGTAAGAATTTTTGCCGTTAACAATAAAAAAAAAAAAATCCAGACGATATGCATTTAACGGATGTCAGAATTCATTGAAAAAATACATCCTACCCCTACCAAAACGTAACTAATAACTGATACATCAAAATACAGCGCTAATGAACTCGCAAACACCCCTTGTCTGGATGAATGGGTTTCTCTGTATCCTTGGAAACGTGAATTATGTTTTTTTGCTGTGCCTTTAAAACTCGGTAATTTTAAAAATAAGTTACTCCAAAATTCGCTTGAGGATGAAATGGAACTAATGTCCTTAATTTAATTACAAAATTAAATTCGAAGCTTTTAGCTTCCATTTTTGAAACATGGTTAGAACTGTTTAGCGGAAAAACCATATTTTAAATTAATTAATTTATAATATTAATGCTCTGTAAATATACATTGAGCACTATTTTGTAAAAATAAAAATATCTATAAGACCGGATTATATATCTTTCTGTTCTTTCTTTATATATATATATATATATATATATATATATATATATATATATATATATATATATACGTGTACGCGTGCTGGTGTGCATACGCAAGCAAGCAAATAAATAATCGTTAAATTTATGCACGAAATGTAAACGTAATTAGGCTCAATGCTGTTATACAGAGCAAAGATATGTATTAGTATTACTTTTAGTACATATACGCGTACCTATGTTTTTCGTGCGACTATTGTATCGCTGGGTGGTGTTCCCGGTTTGTCAGAGTTTAGTAGTCGGACCCGTCCGTCCGCTCTTCAGAAGTTATCAACAATTCATATATATATATATATATATATATATATATAGAGTTGTAGAGTGGATAAATGAAACGGCCAGATATAAGTAGGCGTGTACGCGTGTGCTGGTATTTACATAAAAAGGCAAAGCAAAAAATAATCGTCAAATTTATGCATGATGTGCAAACGTAATAGTACTCAATGTCGTTATACAGAGCAAAGATATGTATTAATTAGTACATATACGCGTACCTAGGTTTTGACACAGACCCCTTGCCCAATGAACTGGGAACACCACCCAGCGAAACTATAGTCGCACACCAAAACGTAGGTACATAGGTAAGCGTATATGCACTAATTAATATATATATATATATATATATATATCAAAGTATATAATTGGTATATACGGAATGAATTCCAATAACCAACAATTACTATTCTTAAAGAGTGCTCAATAATTTTGTAGTTTTTAAACTTAATAGTGATTAAATTTGGATTTTAAAAATTGCCAGTTTTTAATTTTAATATTAAATTTTATCATATAAATTTATAATTATTAGTTAGTATAAATTATTTTTAATATTACACGTATTTAAAGATCTGAATAGCTATTATAGCAGGATTTCGTTGTCAAGCTTTTGAATCTTTCTATACTTCGTTTTTGATTGGTTATTCTAGCTTTTGTAACAATGTTTCCCCCTAGTGTAGGATCGTTAATTAATCTGAAACTTTTAAAACCATTTATTTTATTTTCAACATCATCACTTGATAAGACACAGAGTGTGTTGAAACAAAATGGCTATTTTTGTAGTGATTTTATAACATACTTATGTTATAATTTTTTTATAAAAAATAATTATATATATATATATATATATATATATGAGTGAAAAAAGTTTGGGGAATTAGAATAATCAGTATGGTAATTCATCGTTTTAGAAGAATGCAGAATGCACTGGACGGCCATTTCGCCCTATTTGGGTCTCATCAGCAGTACGCATCCATTGCCGAGAATCGTACCCAGACCCCGTGTGTGTGTGTGTGTGTGTGTGTGTGTGTGTGTGTGTGTGTGTGTGTGTGTAAAATTTCAGATATAACTAAAATATGTATCTGTAAAAGGACAATATGAATGAAAACAAAAGAAAAACTTCTCTCAGCCGACGCGATTCGTTCTCTGATGGACTTTGTCAAGACAAATATAAGGATTTTATTTTGCAACAAATATTTATAAACAAAAGTAAAAATCTAAGACCGTTCATAAAGATACATCAGGCTAACTGAAAGTCAAGGTAAATTATGGAAGATGCTAAGTGATGTAATTTAATGACTCATAAAGAAAACCGAGGAAATGATGTTGAAGTTTTCTTCTTCTTTTTTTTTTTCAAATGATATTTAAATGAATTTACTTCGGTATTAATTTATGTGTTATATATTTTATATATTTCAAATAACAGGAGGTTATGAATTTAATGGTTTTCATTTAATTTTTGGTATTTGTATTTGTCATGTATGGCATTGGAAAGGAATATTTCATTCAGAAATGCGGATCTTCCAAAGCATCCAACCCGAAGATTTATATTTTGATAAGATTCGACAGCGACAATCTCGAGAATTCTACGTCGAAGTAATTTACTTTCTCTTTTAATAAATGAGATATTCGTTAGATCAAAGTTATTGTTGAATTTTTTCTTATGTGTAACTAATGTATTTGATAAATTATTGTGTACAAGATCCTTTTTGTGTTCATGGATACTATTTTTTTTTTTTTTAATTTTAGCAAGTTTCCCCAATGTATTGTTAAAAGGTAGTTTATTTTACCTGCTTCAAAATTATTATTGTTATGTGTATTTGCGGTTCAGATCATATCCATAATAGTTTTGAATAAGATTGTAATTATTTTGATATTGTTAAAATTAGAAAAATTGTTTTGGATAGTAGATGTTAAACAGTTACTAGATAATATTATATACCTGTTTTTTTTTATCTAGTTTACTGTCATTATTATTGTTATTAATAATGTAATTATCTTTTTTGGTGTCGTATATTTTGAGTGCCTTTCTCATAGTGTTGAGGATAAAATTATAAGGGTATTGGGGGCTTTCTAAAGTTATTTCCATGTACATTTCTTCTTCAGGCAAGTACTCGGGGATGCAAATTCTTAGTGCTCTTAAACAGAATTGTATAATTATTCCAGATTTCATCCTGCTACAGTAGTGGGAATAAAAATTGATACGGTCATTCTTGTTGTTAGATTTTCTGTGAATCTTCAACTAAAGGTCGTTATTAGTTCTACGTAGCATAATATCTAGGAAGAGTGAAGTGTTGTTAGACACGGATTCAAAGGTAAAATCTATTGTGAGTTCAACGTTATTAAGTTTGTTAAGAAAACCAGGTAAGATTATGTTTTTGTGGATATGTTTATAGAGGAAAAAAAAAGTGCCGCACGCTGGGATCGTCCCCCCTCCTGAACGATTACATCAGGTTTCTTTTATTTGAATTTGTATAAAAAAGATTTGATATCTAAACTAATCTAGTTTTTCGATATCTGTGTTTTATTTGTTTTTTCTTTATCACCAGAGTTTTCTTTATATGCAAGGAGCTAATTCCTCCATAAAATGGGGTTAACATTTTGTTGACTCGTGTGCCGGTTAGTTTATGTGGGATGCTAACTATTTCTGATATAATGGGTCTCATCAGGATATCTGGTTTATATATTTTTGATTATGCGTAGAATATAGACTCAGATTCAAAGGTAAAACCTATTGTGAGTTCAACGTCATTAAGATTGTAGACAAAAACGGGTAAAATTATGTTTTGTGGATATATTCATAGAGAATCATCTATGTATAAAAAATAAGAAGAATTTTGTGATGAAAGTTTTTTTAAACGACCACTTTCCAGAAATTACAAAAAATTAGACAAGCCAAAACGCTACTAAAACGAGATTCCATTGGTAAATCAAATTTTTGAATATAAAAACCGTTATGGAAGTTAAAAAAAAAACATTGATTAATAATGATTAATTTTTATGATCTTATGTGTCAAAAGTGGTGATTTTATTTTTGTTTTAGTTAAGTGTATTTTTAGTAAATTTAGGCATTTCTTTATGAGAATATATCCAAAGATACGAAAATAAAGTTAAAAGACATGAGTTTCGATTCGATCTGAACGAAAGGGTGTGCCTTCTTTACCACAGTAATTACACCTTGCTCGGCTGTAATGCTCTCTGTGGCGATCTAAAGCAGATTTGACCACTCCCGGAGGAGACAATTGCTTTATTAAGATTCTCTGACGCACAGGCCGGTAGACATAATTTACGCTATTTATAAAATAGTGCGTCTACTGAAATACATGTATCCACTATATAGCGCTTAAAGTAATAAGAAATATGTGTGTGTGAGTGTCTGTGTTACAGCTTATCCACGGATTCTCTTTCCGTAGCTTCATTTATCCACAATTAACACAAGAAAAAAAAAAGAAAGATTTATTTTGTAGTTCGAGCCCACTGCCCTTGTTCATGTCAATATGCAATTACTCCCATAAACTAAGGTCCGATCAGCATAGCTTCCATATAAACCACAGGTAGTCACAGACGTTGTTAAAAAAATACAAAAGTACCTGAGCGGGTGTCAGCAATGTTGTACTCGGAAATGAGTAGCCAGCAATTATTTTATATTGTATTTAATAAACGTACTCGGATCTTTTAGTGATTTCCTAAGTGTAGCTTAGATTTGGCACAAGGCCGAATGTATGGGGCACTCAGTGAGGGTCGAAATCATTCAGTCGTAATTGATCTAGCGAGACAACAATTCTAATCATTACGCCACGTGTAGGTGGCCTTTAGTAAACGTATCTTAAATGTGGCACAAAGCCGAAGTATGAGACGCCCTGTGAGGGTCGAACTCACTGCTGAGTCATAATTGATCTAGCGAGACAAGCTTGCTAACCATTACACCATGCTGAAGTGTCCCACTTGAATCATATAGAGGCTACAATATTTACTTATCGATCTGATCATTGTCTGTTACAAGGTCACAATATGTGTGGCATGTGACGAGAAGTAATCTGTGAGATTATTTTGCACCAGATCAACCAAAAGCAAAGGTGCCGTAATAAAGCCTGCTGTGTAGCTGTGATAGGGTTTCCCGCTGCTGGTGATGCTCTCTATTTCAACCCGAATTTGCAGTGGTAATTTTCAAGAGTGACACAGCGGGCCCACCCCAAATTAAATATTGGCACATCACAATCTTTCTAACTGATATTTACCGCTATTTTGCTGTTGGCTTGCATCGTAGCAGAAACGGTGAATTATTTATCGCCATTACAAAAAAAAAACGCTATATGAAACTAGTTAAAAAAATTAGAGTCACAGTCACGTGTCTCATAATCTGTTAGGGTCATAGTGCATCGCATGTAGTGCAGCTGTGGCCTCGGTGGAAGTATCTAGAACAAGATATCCTGAAGAAACACATTTCTTTCAGACAGTTTTTGAATTAATAATTCTCCTTCTCTTAGACTGATTGCCCTGCCATAGTTAAATAGCTCTGTCTACTGTGCTATTTAGACCGAAGTTTGTGCCTGATAGATTCTTCCTTTTTCCGAGACAATAGTGCGAAGTGGACAGAACATAGTCGGTTTGGATTTGAACTTAGTGCGTCAATTTCAATTTCGACGCCTATAACTCTTGTAATAGCGTCTAATTTAGCATCCGTTCCGCCGATAACATGATGTTGAGAACAGACACAGGAAGGAAACTGCAGGAACTCCTGGACAAGGGACTAAAGAAAAGTTAGAAGAAAGGACTAACTATCAATTGTAAAAAAGACAAACTGCATGTTATTTACATTATTCGGACTATTGTTCTCATCTTTGTTGCCATATTTATCACAACGTTTCGGCCGTTGTACACTCCAGCCTTCTTTAGGTGGTTGGAATGTCAAACTGAACCCTTTATTTCGCTCACTGGGGTAGACTATTTCCACGTGCCATGCCTAATGGATGTCAGTCATCAGTTATCTCCTGTTAATTCCCATTTCCAAGTTCTCCACTGCCTTAACCAGGTATTGAACTCATAACTCTTTGGGTCCTGTCACTGGATCTAACCAACATCTTTATTCACTGCCCCATGTGTCCTTAAGGACATCTGTGTATGAATTTCTGGGACTTATAAAATTAATATCTTCAGCAATAATTTTTTACCAGTGCTCATATTGCAATTTTTGCTGTTATTATTGCTTTCCTCTGGCACTCATTACTGGTTCCGATATTGTATTCATTTCTATGCTTGGTCGACTCAGGATACAATATGGAACCAGTAATAGAAATGCCAGAGAAAATATTCAAAAACAAAAATTGAACATAAAATTGTGTTATCATATGAAAAATAACAAAAAAATTGCAATATGAACTCTGGTAAAACATGGAATGATAACACCAAAAATTGCAATATGAACTCTGGTAAAAAAACATAAAATATTAAAAACAAAAATTGCAATATGAACTCTGGTAAAAATAAAACATGCAATAATAACAACAAAAATTGCAATATGAACTCTGGTAAAAAATGCAATGATAAAAGCAAAAATTGCAATATGAGGCACGACACGTAGAAGAAAAGAACACTAGACACAAAAGAAAGAAAGAAAGAAAGCAAGCAAGAAAGCAAGCAAGAAAGAAAGAAAGAAAGAAAGAAAGAAAGAAAGAAAGAAAGAAAGGGACGAGAAATAAGATTTTCGTGTAGGGTAATGGTTATGTGTGTAGAAAATGGAATCAACGTGCCCAGTTCAAATTCTAAGCAAATCTGTATCGTCCACTTCGTAATATTTTTTTCAAACATTCCACTCCAACAAAGTACAAGTGTCACTCATACGCAAGGAGTTACAGAGAGTGAAAGTAAGAGAAAAGATTGGGTATTTGGGGAGGTGGGGGGTTGAGGAAAGGATAAAAAAGAAGAACGGGGATCAAAGCATTAGAAGATGACGATTGACATTACATTTAAATTTTTGATTATACTTATCAGGGAAGCAAGTAAGAAGAAGTGAGTTCCACTGTCGAGAAGTGCGAGAGAAGAAGCTGTTGGAGCAGAAGAGGCGGTTTCATGTAACTGTTTCGACATTAAAAGTGTGGTGCTTAGATGCCAACCTAGTAGCACGCTTAAATTCATGCAGTTAGAGCACCAGAGGAAATAGCTCGTCAGAGAAGATGCTATGAAAATATTTGTAGAAAAGACAGAGGGAAAACACATCACATCTGTGGGAAAGTGACTGGAGTCGAGATGCCAGGTTAGGACCTATCACACTGCATATCCGTCTTTGGATTTTGTCGAGAATCTCGAGATGAGCAGCAGGGGCACCAGACCATATGTGGCAACAGTATTCGATGCAAGGACGAATGGTAGATTTGTAGGTGTGTCGAATGGTCTCAGACAAGAAAAATCTTCTGGCACGACATAGAGAACCAACTTTCCTTGCGGTAGATGAAGCTATTGATTCAATGTAGTTGTTCCACATCAAGTCAGTGGAAAACGTGAGGCCAAGAAGCCTCAGTGAGACACTCTCGTGAATACCCGTGGAAAAGGTATAAACCATTTTTCTTCGACCTATGAGTTAAATGGCAGGGCAGATTAGGTTCTATAAGTTTTTTAGAGCAACCAGTCTAAGAAAAAGAAAACTCATAAAACCCAAAACCAAGCTGAAGAGGGATAGGCTTCGTCAGGCTATATTTCCGTGGAAAGTTCTACTACTGATACGGCTGCAGTGCATGTGATGTCCCTACAACTTTAATTGACTACAGGAGTCACGATCTTCATCGGGGAAAAAAGAGTGAAAAACAGTGTTTTATATTGTGATTTACAAAGCAAGCTTTCAAAATTTAAATAACTGTCTCAAAACAATCTCTAAACGGTATTTAACGTCATTTTGACCGTCTGGTACACTCATGTGAACTTGGTAAATCTTAGGACTAAAAATTACTGGACACAGGACAAAGGCTTACTCGACCAACATTCTATCTATCCATTTCGTCCATATTAAATTTTCAGTATCTCTGATTATTGTTGTACTGCTTGGAGTAATACCAAAAATAAAAACAGATCTTCTGTTATTTTTAAAATATAGCCCTTCCTTAATAATATTAACTTAGTCTTTCCAGAAGGCAACCAGCTCACTTGTTAATAAATCGACGAACTGTATATGAAACAAAACAAAAAACAAAACAAAACAAAAAAGATGGCGACTAGACGTTTGAGTCCGTGACAATTTTACATTCGTTCCAGACGATTTCCAGGCATTTTGGCGCGTGTTCTTTTACTTTTATTTCGGACGTGTTACTTCCCCGATGATACGATAGTCAAGATGTTACTTCAATTTCCATTGTTTCAATGAAATTGCTTTTCAAAACGCATTCAGATATTTCAGATCGATAATGATACGAAAAAGTCCTCAGTTGATACTTGTTCATAGCTTCTCATATCATTAATAATAATAATAATAATAATAATAATAATAATAATAATAATAATAAAAGAGTAAATAAAATACTGTCGACGTCTTCTAAACTCTCATGAAATCAGGCTTTATCATGCAAGTCAAGGCTGGTGAATTCATTTCTGATTTGCTTCATGAATTTTCGTTTTACAATAAAGTTGATTCAATCCGACAATGATCTAAACAATTAATTCTTCTTCTTCTTCTTCTTCTTCTTCTTCTTCTTCTTCTTCTTCGTGCTGTGTCTCTTCAGTACGGAGTTGATCATGGCTCTCCGCAATTTCCTGTTCTTTGTAGCTCTTAATATATTTTGTCCTTCTGTTATTTCGCCTAAACCTTGTACCGCCATACATTTACTTAAGCTCGCTATCTTATGAGTTGTTTTCCTCTGTCCCTCTTGCCTTCAATCTGTCCTGTGAATATCAGACTTTCCAAGCCTTCTTTCCTCATTATGTAAGCCGGAAGCTTAGACAGGATTAACAATAAAACATGTATCAACATAGTGATTTTTTTTCGTGTGATAGTGCTAAAAAGCTTATTCGACAATATGAAAGGAATTTACTTAAAATAGATAGACAAAACTTGTCTATATTATTTAATGAAACATGCATATATATATATATATATATATATATATATATATATATATAAGTAAAAATTTATCTTAGCGAAAACGTTTCGTCCCCTGATTAATAAATAATTAAAACAAAATTTGGGGTCAGTCAGTATTCGTTGCTAAATTGTCAGCGTTTTCCATACTGTCGAAACTATTTAGTCCGTTATTACAGAAAAATGACTAAAGCCGAGTGAGAATGTCTTGGAGGAATGATAAAGAATGTGTGAATCGATTAGTAGGACCTGAGCAACTATAGCCAGTGACAGAATATGGACATTGCTTTCTTTTCGTCGTGACCGATAGAGTTTACACTCACTTGAGATGGAACGGATTAGAGTAAATTAACGTCGGCACGTATTTGCCAAATAACTCATCGACGAAATATTTTGCAATACATTTTTACAATGATTCCCAATATATGTTCATATTAGGATGATTCGTAATAGATTTTCATATTAGTATGATTCGTAATAGATTTTCATATTAGGATGATCCGTAATACATTTTCATATTAGGATGATTCGTAATACATTTTCATATTAGGATGATTCGTAATAGATTTTCATATTAGGATGATTCGTAAGACATTTTCATATTAGGATGATTCGTAATAGATTTTCATATTAGGATGATTTACAATACATTTTATAAGATGATTTACAATATATTTTATAAAATAATTTACAATATTGTTTTATAAGATGATTCACAATACATTTGTTATAATAAAATGATTCAGAATATATATTCATAATAAAATGATTCACAATACATTTTCATATTAGGATGATTCGTAATACATTTTCATATTAAGATGATTCGTAATACATTTTCATATTAAGTTGATTTGTAATACATTTTCATATTGGGATGATTCGTAATACATTTTCATATTAGGATGATTTACAATATATTTTTATAAGATGATTTTTAATAGATTTTTATATTAAGATAATTTAAAATACATTTTATAATAATATGATTCACAATACATTATTACAAGATGATTCGTAATACATTTTTATAATAAAATGATTCGTAATACATTTTTACATGATTCACAGTACATTTTTATAATAACATGATTTACAATACATTTTTATAATAAGATGATTCGTAATAAATTTTTATAATGACTCGGGATATATTTTCACAAGATGATTCGCAAGACATTTTTATAATAAAATGATTCGTAATACATTTTCACAAGATGTTTCAAGGTACATTTTTATAAGATGAATTACAATACTTCTTTACAATAAAATGATTCGCAATACATTTTTATAGTACAATGATTCGGAATATATTTTATGCTAAAATGTATTGCCGTAGCTTTTTTTATAGAAAACTCATTTTCAGTGAATTTTATAGTAAGTTGATCTGAAATGTATTTCTAGAATAAAATGATTTAGGATACGTTTCCATACTAAAATTATTTACAATTCATTTTATAGTAGACAAATTTAATTATTATCACAAATCGCAATGCATTTTTAGAGTAAAATAATGTGCAATGATTTTGTTTACGAAAATAGTTTGGAATAGGTTTTTATTGTAAAATAATTTGTAAAACGTTTTCTATAGAAAATGATCTGCAATAGATTTTACAGTAAATTATTTGTGTATATTTCTGTGATGAGGTATTATGTACATTATTTACATTATTCGTAATATTGTCCTCATCTTTGTCGCCATATTTATTACAACGTTTCGGCCTTCTACAGGTGGTTGGAATGTCGAACTTAACCCTTTATTTCGCTCACTGAGGTAGACAGTTCTAGTTCCACGTGCCATGTCTAATGGATGTCAGTTATCAGTTATCTCCCGTTAATTTCCCTAATTTAAAAAATGGGTGTCAACAATATATATATATATATATATATATATATATATATTACAGAGAAAAAGAGAAATAGAAAGTAATAAAATTTTGAAAAACTCTTAATGATTTTATATATTTAAATGTAGTATTTATGATAGATGTATGTTTACAGAGAATTATTAATTTATTTTATTTGGTTAAACAGAAAAAATCGTTTCTTTCTGAAAATCGACTTTTTCTGAAAAAAAATAAAAAATAAAAATAACGATGTAAGTAAAACATTTCCATTTTATTTATTTTCGTCTACCGGTTTAAATATTCAAGTAATTTTATTATAGAAAAACATGCGCATTCCGACAGGATTCGAACCTGCATCCGATGCGACGTGTTCAAGTTCTAATCAGCCAGCGAATACTTCGGTAAAAGTCTCGAGACGGTCTAGAGCACATCGGGTGTAACGACGGTCTCTCCTGCAAAAGAGGATGGAGGCGCAGGTTCGAATCCTGCCGACGAGTAAATATTTTCCTTTAACAAGATTTCTCGAATAGACGAAAATAAATAAATATAGTGTTTAATAAATAAACAGATCGTCTACTCAGATATATGCATCCACTAAAATAACGTTTCAAGTGATAAAATCTGCCGGATTGTTATGTTAATTTACCCACGCATGCATGGACTATAAATAGGAGCAGGTACTGCCTTTTGGAGAGGGAAGTTTCCAGCAGTCAGCTCTGACTGTCGGGCCGAACATTCTTGCTGTAACACTCTCGTTTGTATATGTTTGTATTACTGTTTCTGTTAATATATTTGTTTAACAAAATTCCTCTCTGTGTCTTTATTTCTGGCCCTAACAAGGCCACAACACGGATTAATAAATAAAATTATATATATATATATATATATATATATATATGAATGAAAAATATACTTTAAGGTGTGCTATATTTATGGGATAAAGTGGCCAATATCAGAGATAGAGCGTATATGAATATAAATATAAAAGTGAACATTGAAGTCAGCACTCAGAGGCGACAGGCTGGTTCATGCTAGGCGCAATCGTCTGAGTGTTGACTTCAATATATATATATATATATATATATATATATATATATATATATATATATATATATATATATATATATATATATATATAAATGGTTAGAATGTTCACTTTCTAACCATGAGACTCATTGTCAGGAAAGAGACTTTTTGATGTTATCGGAATGGATCGAGGTCGATCCCAGCATGTGGCAAATCACACGAAAACCATACCACAAACTGGGTAGACGGAATTCTTGGGCGTGTTGGCCTTGTTCAAACTGGGTTGACGGGTCATTTGGGGGCCGTCGATAGCTGTACTAGCACAAAGACACAAGTCATCGTGACCGAGGGCTTGAGTGTGCTGGCCATATTCAAATTATTGATCACGCTAGATAACACGGTCTTTCCAAGAACTGTAACTAAGGTCTGCTCAGCACAGTTGCAGTATAAACCACAGAAGGACTCTGTTGGTGTTGAATAAACATAAATCTGCCTGAGCGAGGGTTTGCAAAAGGGATTGGCTACCCACCATAGTAAACGGGTATGCTCGACTACGAGTGGCCAGCCCAGCTATTATATATATATATATATATATATATATATATATATATATATATATATACAATAACGCCAAATATGAATACGGTCACAATGTGCTGACCGTGTTTGAAAAATAAATAAAGGATTCCCATAACTCTAGATCAGTCATTCCCTAGTGTGCCGCGCGATCCTCTTAAGTGCACCGTGAAATATTGTCATATATATTTTTATACATATATATATATATATATATATATATATATATATATATATATATATATATATATATATTAAAAATGGACAAAGTCCGACAGTTATTTTAAGACATTCGGACATTCAAATAGTAAATGTCGTTAATACTGTTTATTGTAAACAGAGCATTTACTTAAATATTTGTATCTATGTATAGAATGTATAATCATAAAAATGTCTTGATATATATGTGTGTGTGTGTGTGTGTGTGTGTGTGTGTGTGTGTGTGTGTGTGTAATGGTACAGTGTTAGTATTTGAATAATAAAATAAGCATTAAACTTTTTATCCCATATTAGCTAAAAAGGATTTATCAGATTTATTGCAATTTTCTACTTCTTATTTATATGAATTAGACCCCCTCAACCCTACATCACATCAAAAAGAAAAGCGACATCTCCAGATGCCTTGATCTATCCCCTAACCTTCTCTTCATACTTTCCTCTATCACTCCTATTTGCTCTCGCTACAACTTTCTGCAACCACTTGTGCGCTAGTGGCTTCCCGACATGCTTGGGGTGAAACGCTTATATATATATATATATATATATATATATATATATATATATATATATATATATATATATCATATAAATCAAAAAACAAAACCATTTTACTTGCTACAAAGATGAAAAAAAAAAAATTAAGATGGTTTTGTCTATATGATAAAATTATAATAAATAAATAATTATCACTCTACTATCGGTATTGAGCCCTCTTTTTTTCAGATTAATGTTGTGAACGTTGGAATTTATATATTACTTTCGTTCTCATCATCGGATCGGATATATATATATATATATATATATATATATATATATATATATATATATATATATATATATATATATATATATGAATATTGAAGTCAACACTTAGAGGCGACAGGCTGTTTCATGCTAGACGCAATCGTCTGTCGCCTCTAAGTGTTGACTTTATGTTCACTTTTATATTTACACACGCTCTATCTCTGATATTGAGCACTTTATCCCATAAATATAACACACCTTAAGAGTATATGTTTTCATATATATATGAGTTTTTGTATAGACGATCGACCTGCTTTTGATGTCCGCTAGAAGCATGTTTTGTCAGTTGCAACCTGAAAAGATATTTATCCATTTATTCCGTCTGTCCATCTTGCCTTCAATGTGTTCTATGAATGTCTTTCTGGTTATTGTGTGGTCATCCGCGACACTGATAAACTATTTCTAAGAACTTCTCCTCATAGAAAGTCAACTTCAGTGGCAGTGTTGGTATCGTATAGGCTTATTTGATTTCATGACATTCCGAAAAAAAAAAAAGAGAAAGACTACACTCAACTGAATAAGAAATGAGGATCTGCTTATCACACATTCGACCAAACATTGAGGAAATTGTCAAAAAAACAAAAAAAAAACCAACATTCGCAGGTTTTTTTACTAAATAAGATGCATAAATAGTTTAATAGAAACATTGAAATAAAGGAAGTTTATAAAAATTATCGTTTTATTTCATAACATTTAAAATGTGCGTATTTTTCCTAAAAATCCTATCGTTTATTTCCCTATAACATTTAAATTCGCTCCCTTGAATATTTGCCCTAGGTGTTCTAAAAATGTTGCTCAGGTGTTCCGTGATATTTGCTCCCTAGGGTGCGCCGTGTGCCGTGATATTTGCTCCTAGGTGTTCCGTGATATTTGCTCCTAGGTGCGCCGTGATATTCGCTCCTAGGTGCGCCGTGATATTTGCTCCTAGGTGCGCCGTGATATTTGCTCCTAGGTGTTCCGTGATATTTGCTCCTAGGTGCGCCGTGATATTTGCTCCTAGGTGCGCCGTGATATTTGCTCCTCCGCTCCTAGGTGTGCCGTGATATTTGCTCCGTGATATTTGCTCCTAGGGTGCTGATATTTGGTGGTGTGCCGTGATATTCGGTGCGCCGTGATAGGTGCGCCGTGATATTTACGCCGTGATCCGCTAGGTGTGCCGTGATATTTGCGTTGCTTAAAAAGGTTGCTTAAAAAGGGTAAGAAACACTGCTCAAGATACATAAATAAAAAAAATACAAATTCAGTTAAAAATGAAAAAAAGAACACCCTTCATAATGACTAAAAGAAAACGCTAGGACAGACAGGACATTCGGACAGTTTTTTACATAATTTATGTTCAAAAAAGAAAAAAATATTATACGAACACAAAAAAATAAATAAAAAGCTTAAACACACTACCTTGACAGTCGTCTTTAATTAAACCTGTATAAAAGACGGATTATTGCCTAAATATACAATTATATATATATATATATATAATTCTGAAGACATCGCTTAGCAAGAATTTCTCTTTTGAATGCAGTCCAAGCTTTTACATGAAACAGACAGATCGACATTGACAGGCACTGAGAGTGGATAAACGAGGAATTAGTCAAACAATATACCCCAAGGAATTGATTTTGAACGTAGGAGGTGAAACTCGGCACTAATTATTTGTAAAACCTCTTTGTTCTCTAGAGAAAACAACCTCCCTTGCATAGACCCGTGTCCATTTCTTGATCAGTTTGCGATTCCGAAAAACCTGGTCAAAATTATTAAACATGAATTATCCCGAAACATGAAATAAAGAGACAAGAAAGAAATGCCTTCAATTTCGGCAGACGAATGTCCGTTCGATTGAATTATGATTCCTACCGTCATGCGCACTCCGTCTATCCAGACATAATTATCGCCCTTGCTTAAGAATATTTAGGTAACGGTGACCAATTCGATTTATTACTGTTTTTCAAAGCAATCACTAATCTAAACAAAGTATCTGTCTTGTAGGGCATGGGTTAAATAGACACTGGTACATCTATCCAGGCTGACCATTGGCCGTAAGTTTCCAATTGGTCATTTTCAGACGTATGGAAGGAGTGGGATGGATTGATGGACTATGTTTCAGCCTTATTAGTCATCGCCGGAGTTGTTCACTGACCGCTCGGTTTAGTCATAGCTGACCAATGATACTAATGTCAATGACAATAGGTATCAGGCGGTCCGATCTCCGGCCGTGTTTGTCCAGCAGTCATAATTCATGATAATCATTCCGGCCAACGAACATTAAAGCTAGACTGGCCATTATCAACAATATTTCTCGCTGGGATTATGAATGTTTGAAATCGCCAGAATTCCCAAGACAACGAGACAAACTATTTCGGGAGTTGGGCGGTCTGCACAGTGTAACCGCCACCACGCACTACACCTGCACCTAGATCTTCAATTTCGTCTTCATAAACACCCACATCTCCACAGCTCATGGCCCTTCCTTCATCTTTTCTCCGGAAAGCCAGCTTACTTCAAACTAGCAAATCAGAAAACTGTCTATTCACGCAGCACACCTGCCTGACTGGTTTCGAATAGCCAGCGAGTGATGTTAATTACACAGTCCAGGAAATGATCACTCGTTTTCGGCCTACCCGTCCTCAATATCTCCCGGCTAAAAAAACCCAGATCAGTGGCCAGACCCTCGATAGTAATCGTAGTGACAGCGGTAGCGTCAGTGTCCAGACAATGGATGCGTAACAGCGACAGCCGATGACACTGTCATGAAACCGGCATATAATTGTGAATTCTATGTGAACTATTAGCACCGTTCGGCTATACTCTTTAAGGCGCTTGATGTGATATGATACTGTAAATGTCACCTCGATACGTCACGGGAGCGGACAGGATTTATGCGGAAACAACACGACAGCACAATTAGCCAGTCAGGAATGACCGGAGAACTAATGGCCACAATGGGCCGTCATGCACTCATTTAAATAATCAAATAAAAACATCAACCAGAATAGAGAATTCTGAAGCCTTTTTTTTTACTTTGCACTCGCCATAGGACCTACAGCCTCGTTCTGAAATTTAGTCTCGTTTTCGTTCAAGACTACAGCAGTCGACGACACAATATCTGTTATTTCTTCGTCACACTAATTGTAGAAATATGGATGAGTATGACTGATTATAACAATTTACGATTTGAAGATATTGATCATTTCAGTTATTCTGTATATATTGTGTCAATTAAAAATATTATCAAACTTGGTCGACCTTTTTTAAACCTCCATTCCAAGATGGCAGAAAATGAGTAACTTTTTTGGCATTCGTTTAAGAGAGATAAAAAGCAATTAAAACACCCAAGAACCAAGTTTTACGGCCACATCACGTGGAAAACACCGCTTCATCGAAGTTAAGCAACATCTAGCCTGGTCAGTACCTAGATGGGCGACCGTTTGGGAATATCAGGTGCTGTAAGCTTTCATCAGCGGATGGCATAATGGATAATGGCACGCAAATTGTTAATCGGAGAGCCGAGTTCCAATTCCCGTTGAGTTCGTTATATTCAGTTAAGCACAAATATCCCTTGGGAAAGGCATGAATCCACCTCTTCCCAGCTATAGTTTAATTAATATTACTCGTATCACTAAACTATTATTATCTCCAAAAATAAAATAAAATTGCGAACAAAACATTTAGCGTCAACCATTAAATATTCTACAGAGTTTGAAATGTTACTAAGCAAAAGCAAAAACCAAATATTTGTGAAGTTCGTGGAGAATGTAAATGTCTGAAAATGTCAAATGTGGTTTGCAAAGTCTTGAACAGAAATATAGACTGAGGATTGATAGCAATCAAATAAACACATTACTTAAGAGCATTTAACGTTATACGATGGGGAAGTAAACAACATTCTCAAAATATCCAAATCAAGCGTTTTCAGCAACTTGGCTATGTTAGTCTCTTGGATGTGTGCCTTCCACATAAATGAATAAAAATGTAATGGCTGTACTTAAATGCTTCGTTTTTTAAACAAATTATGAGGGACGGTGAAAAGTGGATATTTCACAATAACCTGAAACGCAAAGTACAGTTGGTCAAATGAGATTAAACTAACGACACCAAAGGCAGGTAATGTAAAGACTGAGATAGATAGATAGATAGATAGATAGATAGATAGATAGATAGATAGATAGATAGATAGATAGATTTACCTGGTTCTTGTAAAAGTACAGGATAGCAGGAAGAATCAGGTACTTACTGGTGGAGTAAAGATAATTTATGCGATCTATAGATAGATAGATAGATAGATAGATAGATAGATAGATAAGAACATACTCAGATAGATAGATAGATAGATAATGAACATACTTACATAGATAGATAGATAGATAGATAGATAGATAGATAGATAGATAGATAGATAATGAATATATATGCATAGATAGATAGATAGATAGATATTACATTACATTCAGACAACATTTTTTTCTTTTTTCATGGTCCTGGGTATGACGATAAACTACATCCGGCAGCAAAACTTTTGATCGGAAGATTGGAGGTTTTGAGGCACGTGGAACCACCTCTTAACTGCTGCTGTTCCCAAGTCAACTCTGACCCGGAGTTGTGGCACATGTAAGGGTCCCAGCTATGGCAATACAGTAAACTCCCCAAACAAAACTCTATGAAAACATAAACATACATTTTAATAGTAAAAACACCAACAATACATTTTTATATAAAAAAATTACCAATAATACATTTTATAGGAAAATGATCAACAATATATTTTAAATCGAACTGTATTCCAAAATATAACTTCAACAAAACTACAACGTGAAACACATATCACCGCCTCTCGCAATTATGTCTACACAAACATGTATATGTGGAAAAGGTGAGTATCATCTACCATGTATTCAATTGTGAAAACAGAATAACATATTCTATTTTCATCACAAAGCTCGCAAGGAAATTAATTTTCGGCATTATATGACCCATAAGGATATTGACATGCCGTTAAACAAATCTATTTTTTTAAGGTGGAGGTCCAGGTAAAAATTGTCAAGTATTATAAATAAAATAATAAAATGATCACAATTGATATTTTTAAAATGAAGAGGAAATACACCTACTACAATCCAATGACAAAAAAAAAAATTAAACGAAGATTTGACATAAATCCGTCTAGCAATGTTAAATGACAAAACCTAACTGCCAATCAAGTACTGGGCTTCAATTCATGAAGTCGAGACTCCAGAACTATCGCCAAGAAAATGGTAATAGAAAAAGGGAAAGAGACTGAATTCGAGATGCCAGGTTAAGACCGATAGAATGTCTTCTTTCGGATTTCGAGAACTGTGAGATACGTAGCAAAAGGAACACTCCAGATGTAGCAGCAATATTTCATACACGGACGAAGGGTAGACTTATAACGATGCAAGATAGATTCTGAAGAAACGAATTGTCTAGCACGACACAGCGGATATATTTGCAGACCAAGCATATTCATTCAATATAATTTAATTCATTTAATGCTGATGGAAGTCAAAAATGGTACTGGTGGAGTAATGGATTGAGGAATCGGAGAGTCGAGTTCGAATTCCAGTCGAATCCATTACATTCACTTACGTGTTAATACCCTTGGGAAAGGCATGAATCCTCTTCTTTTTTTTCCTCGGCTACTGGTAAATAGCAGGACAGACCTAGTTCTATAGCCTTGGATGGTAGCTGACTAGTGTAGAAAGAAATGGCAACCTACCGCGGGAAAGAAATCTTCCTCGTCAGTCACTTATCGAAAAATGCATGATCGCGTAAATGGCACATAACTGGCTGACTGAAGTTGATTTAATAAGGAATAGATAGATAGATAGATAGATAGATAGATAGATAGATAGATACGCAACTACGTGTAGCAGTTGTTTTCCCTTGAGCATTGATGAGAACTAAATTTTGCTGTTTACAGCGTTTAACATTAAGACATATATACGCTCTCTTGATTTTGGGATGTTTTTTTTTTTAAACTCACTAGAACAAGTACGACTGAGTATTGATTATCGTTTGCGGTGAACAGAAAATTGTTACTCTTTTTTTTGCTCCTGTTGATATAATAGAGTCCCATTGTCAAGAGGTAATCGTGTTATCTTGAGATGCCATATTATACTATATATTATACTAAATTCTATCTGGAGATCCTTTGTAATATTACCTCGGGCGTTTTCAAAGATGTACACATGGTACGTCTGTGAGAAATCGACTGTAGACTAGATGCCAGATCAGGACCTATTACATTGCATATTCGTCTCTGGATTTTATCAAGGATCTCGAGGGCTTTCTGTGTCATTTTTATTTTTTGTAGCAAGTACGCAACACATTCGGAGAACCATTCTGATGTCGATGTTGGTTCCAGAATCATTTCATTAAAGTTTTGCTATAACAGGATGAGTAACATGTTAGAAGTTTGGAATATACTATTCTTATTATTTCCTTTGATTACAGTTGTATACAGATTTCCTTATTGATCTCAAAGACCTAAGGTCAGAAATGGAATCATGAATTTTTACTGATCATTTTCGTAAGAGATATAAAACAACGTAAAACCGCATACATTTTACATAGATAAAGCCCTTTGTAATATGTGAGCTGTACTTGTGTTAACAATATTTTGTATTTCTTTAAAGCTTGAGCTACCAGAGATTCAACTGAAATTATTGATGACTTCATGTGCCATATTTCTGAGATTTCTACTTGAAGATCTTCGTATTATACTTTGGTAGTTTTTGAAGATCTCCAAATATAGATTAAAGTCTGCAGAAACTTTCATGTCTATAAGAAAATACATTCTGTTTTTGAGGTCTTCGATCACTATGCCTGGGTGATTCATTTTTATTGTTCTCTGTGTGTATTGTAAAGTCCATAAAATAGTTGCAGATCGTCTGTAACCGGGTCTGGGTGATGTCCAGGCCAATTTATTACAAATTCCTTCTCATAAAAGTTGCTGATATTGGCACAACCTCTCATGCTGAGTTTTATATCTGGTGGATAAACTTCATATTGCTTTATATTTTCAAGTTAGAACAATTTAAAGGGTCGTCCTAAAAAAATCCTCCTGACGACATACCTTTTCTCCATTTTATTATGCAATTTTAAATAGAAATTGGAACATTATTATATAGACAAATGAATTCAATTGTCCTTTCTAATGATTACGAATTTAGCAACGCTGCAAAAACTTTAAGCATTTATTATAAATTGCTTTAGTTCAGAAATACATTGCAAATTATTTTACAATGAGAATTCACAACGAATTATTTTACTGTAGAAATTAATTTTAATTTTATTTTAATGCTAGTTCTTTAACCAATTATAGTATATATACATAGATAGATAGATAGATAGATAGATAGATAGATAGATAGATACACCTAGTGAGCCAGACAAACCTACCTAGGTTTCACCTAAACGGATCGAGCCTTACTTTCCCTGACGATAGGGTAGGTTTGTCTGGCTCACTAGGTGTATTTAGGTCTGTTCTACGGTTGTATTGAGCTCTTTTGTTAGTTGTTTACTCGTATCGGGGTTTTGTCTTTGGGCTTCAGACCTGCATCTGTGCGATTTTTTTGTCGGCAGAAGTTCATGTTTGCAGCTCTTTCTTTTTTTAAAACCTTTTTTTCCCTCGAGATCGATTTGATTATTAGCAAATCAAAAATTCGAGGGTTTTTCGAAACGAGTCTAGTTATATATATATATATATATATATATATATATATATATATATATATATATTTTACCCTTTTGAATTCTAGCTTTATCCGACCCTATGTCTATCATTTGGATTCTCGTGTAATCCGAACATAATCTACATTTTTGATTATCGTGTAATCCGAAACAATTCTACCGTTTCGGTTCTCGTGTAATCCGGACCTAATTTACCTTGAAGATTCCAGTATAATCCGGGATTATGTCTATCTTTTTCATTCTCGTGTAAACAGGACCTAGTCTATGTTTCTGATTCCCGTGCAATCGGATAGTTTACTTTTTTGATTCTCATCTAATCTAGACCTAGTTTACATTTTCAATTTTAGTGTAATCCGGACCTGTATCTACCATTTGCATTATCGTGTAATCTGGACGTAGTCTGCCTTTTTGATTCTTATGTAATCCGGATCATTTTGGTTCCCGTGTAATCCGTGTCTAGTATACACTATTTACTGTGTAATCCGGATAAATGTACCTTTCTAATTCCTGTGTAATCCGGATAAATGTACCTTTCTATTTCCCGTGTAATCCGGATAAATGTACCTTTTTTGATTCTCGTGTAATCCCTTCCTAGTTTCCCATTTTGCTTCTCGTGCAATCTGGACCTACTCTACCGTTCAGATTCTCTTTTAATCCGGAACTAGTCAGGTTTTTTCGTTTCGTGTAATCCGGACCTACACTACCTTTTTGATTCGCGTTTAATCCGGACCTACTCTACATTTTCAACTGTAGCGTAATCCTGGTCTATATCTACCATTTGGATAACTCGTGTAATCCGGACCTATATCGACCTTTGTGATTCTCGTAATCGGGGACAAGTCAAGCGTTTTTATGCCCGTGTAATCTGGACCTAGTCTACCTTTCTGATTTTCGCGCGATTGGAACCTAGTGTATCTTTTTGATTCTCGTGTAATCCGGACATAGTCCACCTTTTCAATTCTTGCGTAAGCCGGGACTATGTCTACTATTTTGATTCTCGTGTAATCCGGACCTAGTCTAGCATTCTGATTCTCGTGTAATCCGGAAAGAGCCTACCTTTCTGATACTGGTGTAATCCGGACCTAGTCTACCTATATTATTGTCGTGTTATCCGGAAGTAGTCTACCTTTTTGATTCTCGTTCAATCCGTACATCATCTACCTTTTTATTCTCGTATGATTCGGAACTAGTTTACCGTTTTGATTCTCGTATAATCCGAAACTAGTCTATCTTTTCAATTCTAGCGTAATCCGGACCTATGTCTACCATTTTGATTCTCATGTAATCCGGACCTATTCTACATTTTTGATTCTCTTGTAATCCGGACCTAGTGTACCTTTTTGATTCACGTGTAATCCAGACCTTGTCTACCTTTTTGACTCTCGTTTAATCCGGGACCAGTCTATATTTTCAATTCTAGCGTAATCCGGACCTATATGTACAATTTGCATTCTCGTGCAATCCGGACTTTTGTATTCTCGTATAATGTGGACCTTGTCTACTATTTTGATTCTCATGCAATCCGGAACCTATACCTTTCTGATTCTCGTTTACTCTGGAACTATATCTACCTTTTTGATTCTTGTGTAATCGGGACCAAGTCAAGCGTTTTTATGTCCGTGTAATCTGGACCAAGTCAAGCGTTTTTATGTCCGTGTAATCTGGACCTAGTCTACCTTTCTAATTTTCGTGCCATTTTCGAACTAGTCTACATTTTTGATTCTTGTGTAATCCTGAACTAGTCAAGATTTTCTCGTGTAATCTGGACCTCGTCTAAATTGCTGATTTTCGTGTAATCCGGAATTAGTCTACCTTTTTATTCTCGTGTGATCCGGAACTAGTTTACCGTTTTGATTCTCGTGTAATCCGGACCTAGTGTAATCTGGTCCCATGTGTACCATTTTGATTCTCGTGTTATCTGGATATAGTCTACCTTTCTGATTCTCGCGTAATCCGGAAGCCTACGTTTTTGCTTTTGGTGTAATCCGGACCTAGTCTACTTATTTGATTCTCATGTAATCCCGACCTAGTTTTCCTTTTTGATTCTCGTTTAATCCGGGACCAGTCTACATTTTCAGTTCTAGCGTAATCCGGACCTATATCTACCATTTGCATTCTCGTGTAATCCGAACATCGTCTACCTTTTTGATTCTCATGTAATCCGAACCTGGTCTACCATTTTTATTCTCGTGTAAATCAGATGTAATAGTAACTAGTAGTTTCATCTCTTTCATTTCTCACCTATCCAACTATATTTCGGTTACTTGCTTTCCTGTCAACTACGCTACTTTAATTAGTCAAATGCAACTTTAGTCGTCATCTTCTGTCTCATTGTGTTCTGTACTTTTATTGTCCTCTCTCCTCAATAATAATTTTTCCCAGATGTTTACACTATCAGTAATCCCTTGCCTTATCGCCTTTCTTGGCGAATATGTTAAAAGAAATGAAAGCAAAAAGGCACTTGAAAATTATTGTTTCTAAAGTACATAACCGGGAAAGTAGGTTTAGAGAACTTAACACTCACAGGATATATTGAATTCAAGAGAGGCAGTAGGCACCACCGAATAAATTACCAAACAATGGTTTGTAGAATATAGGACAAACGTTGTTTCAAACTAATAAGAAGGATGTGGAGAGCCATGGTCACCCATGTCCTGAAAGGACACAATACATAAAAAAATAAAATTTAGTTTTGTTTCTGTGAGTTAAATTTAAACAGGCAAAACTGACGACAAAAATGTGTCGCTTCTTCGGGAAGTTGTGTATAAAATGTTTTCAGTTTTTTGAGTAAAAAATTAAAAAAAATAATGCCAAACCGATTTTCATTTCAAAATTAATTATTAATAAAATCTTTGAGGTTTATTTTTTTTTTTTGGTTTGGTTTTTTTTTTTTTTGATTTTTTTTTTTTTTTGTTTTGCGTCGGGTTTCTGTTTTGTTTTCCATTTATTTTCCCCACCTCTACGTTTCTCTATCTCTATACCTCCCTCTTTCTCCCTCTCCCTTCCTCTATATATCCCCTCTCGCTTTCTCTTTACCTCTCTCTTTATCATTTCTCGCTTACAGTCTTACTTTCTTTCTCTGTCGTTTTTCTTCAACGCCCATTTCTTTGTCTTTGAATAATAGTATTTCCAGTCTGAATCAGAGCGAAAGATTTCTCCTCCTCCTCCTCCTCCTCATCATCATCATCATCATCATCATCATCTTCTTCCGCCCCTCCTCCTCCACCTCCTGAAGGGATTTAAGATAACGTCATTTTATTGATGACGTCATGCTGTAAGCACACGCTGCAAATGGGACGAGCTGCACTGATGAGGTTGACTGACCTTTTTTTTTTAAATAAAAAGACAATACTTAAAAGGGAATATAAGAAAGAAAGAAAGAAAAAAAGAAAGATAGAAAGAAAGTCAACGACATAAAAGAGAGAATAATTAATATGTAATATAAGGAAAAAGAAAGAAGTAAATAAAAAGAAAGAAAGTATGAAAAGATAGAATAATCAATAGGTAATATAAGGGAAAAGAAAGAAGGAAAGAAAGAACGAATGAAAGAAAAAAAAGAAAGAAGTAAATAAAAAGAAAGATAAAAAGACCCCAGCAATATGAAAAGAGAGAATAATCAATAGGTAATATAAGGAAAGAAAGAAAGAAAGAAAGAAAGAAAGAAAGAAAGAAAGAAAGATAGATAGATAGATAGAGCGTCAAAAGATATAAAAGGGGGAATGATCAATAAGTATAGTACACTATCTACATTGTTCGGACTGCTGTCCTCATTTTCTTTTTTTTTTTTTTTTTTTTTGCCATATTCACGACGCTCCGGCCTTCTTCAGGTGATTGGAACAATACGAACAAGGTAAATAGTGGATATAATTACAATACCTCATCTCAGAAATAGAGAAAAAATCAAGAGATAATAGAAAGAAAGATGAGAAAAAAAAAAGAATGAAAGAAATGACGCCAATAATATGAAAAGAGAGAATTATCAATAATTAATAGAAAGAAAGAAAGAAAGAAAGAAAGAAAGAAAGAAGGAAAGAAAGAAAGGAAGAAAGGAAAGGAAGAAAGAAAAAACAAAGAACTAGGAAAGAAAGAGAGAACGTAAAAATAAAGAAAGAAAAGGTCGCCAAAAATATCAAAAGAAAAAATAATTAGTAGGTAATAGAAAGAAAAAAAGAAAGAAAGAAAGAAAGAACTTCAACAATATAAAAGGTGAGAATAATCAATACGTAAGATAAATAAAGAAAGGGGGAAGGAAGGAAAGAAGGAAGCAGGCAAGCAAAGAAAGAAAGAAAGAAAGAAAGAAAGAAAGAAAGAAAGAAAGATGGCAAGAAAGTAAAAAGAAAGAAAACTGACGCTCACAATATATAATAAGAGAAAAATCAATAGCTAATTGAAAGAAAGAAAGAAAGAAAGAAAGAAAGAAGGAAAGAAAGGAAGAAAGGAAAGGAAGAAAGAAAGAAAGGACGTCAATGAATAATCAGAAGGTAAAAGAAGAAAAGAAAAGTGTTAAAGAAGGGACGAGTGAATGGCATCTACAGATGAAAGAAAGAGTAAAAACAGTGTCAAAGATGGAGAACTAAATACACGAAAAGAAAAACAAAGAATCACGTAAACCAAACTCAAAGAGGGACTTTGGCAGGGGAGGAAAATCATCAGACCCACGAGGCAGGAAGAAGGAAACTATGACGCCAGGACGACGAAAGCAATCGAAGACAGTTGGCCTCGTCTGGTGAAATAGCAGGTAAGAAAAATAAACGGAAGGCTAACAAAGAAGAAGAAAAAAAAAAGAAATAGAGACATTGAGAAAGATTGAAAATAACATGAAAGATAAAATGAGAACGAAATTAAATCAGATGAAAGAAAGAAAAAAAAACGAATATAGCAGTTTCAACTGGGACAGCAGACGACTTTTAAAAAATGGAGGAAAAAGAAGAGGAAATAATGGCGGTGGCGTTGCTGTTAAATGACTCTGGCTCGGAGAAAGTTTTTTGACGAAAGTCTTAAGAGTAATTCGTCAGATTTTTTTTTTTTATTTACTTCAACTAGCTCCCCAAGGAGTGATTAAAAAATTTAAAATGCAACGTCATTTCTCAGGCATGTTCACTCTTTGGTGGTATCCTTACAGTCTCATATCTTTTTCCTCTAACCCAGCGTTTTATAAACGACGTTTAACATCATCTTGCCCAGTTTCATATTAAGTGCTATATATCTACTCTTATTTATATATTATCTATATACCTATCTTTCTATCTGTAGATGTCTCTATCTCGTTTTTTTAATCATTTCAATAAGGCAATAAAGCCACTAAGTTGCAAGGTGAATGCGAAAGAATATGAGAAAAAGAAAAACATTATTAAGAAGCGGGGACAATAAAATAACAAGAATTAAGAAAACAGAAGATAACGATTGGCATTGCATATAAATTTTTGAAGTTCAAAGTTGACTGGAATGCAAGAAGCCGGGAGAGTGTTCCACCAGCGAGAAGTGCGGGTGAAAAATCTATTAGCATAGAACTTACATCTAGACATTTTAACTGTAAAATGGTGAGACCTAACCGCCAATCTAGTACTGCGATAAATTAATAAAGTATCAAGAGAAAAGCTCATCACAAAAATTACCATGAAAAATACATATACAAAAGAGGACGGTGATAAAGTGACAGAAGCCGAGATGCTGGTTCAGGATCAGTAACTGTTATGGTAAAACACACCTATGCTATAATTAATAGACTCTCCCACCTAATATAAGTAGGAGTAGTAAGAGAAACGTGGGTCAGTCGATGTCGGACGACCGGCTGAACGGTTGAACTCACTGCCTTCGGGTGGGGAGGAACCCGAACGAGGCTATGCCGAAGGGCAGAGTCTCGTTCGGGGAGGTAAACCGACCCTGAACCCGTTTATACGGGTTCAATGGGCATATTTTTGGCCGAGCCCACGAGCTCGGAGATCCCACGTTAAACCGGCCTTGTGCCACATGATACCCTCGTGGGGGGGTGACTAAATACTAGTCGATGTCGGACGACCGGCTGAACGGTTGAACTCTCTGCCTTCGGGCGGGGAGGAACCCGAACGCGGCTATTATACGGGTTCAAAGGGTACATTATAAATACTAGTCGATGTCGGACGACAGTAGTCGAATACGAAAGTAGTCAGCGACCACAATAAGATTACTCTGCGTAATACGAAGTTCCTAACGTTTTGTACGTCGAACTATTTAAGACTGATTTAGTACAAATACAAGCCTTCACTGCGAAATAACTCAACAACAATAACATTGCAGATTCTTCTTTGTTTTTATCAAGAATCTATAGATACAGAGCAAAAGCATGCAAGAATCGTAGATTTTTTAATGTGTAAGATAGATTCGGGCGCAAAAAAATTGTCTAGAACGACACAGTGAATCAACTTTCCTAGCAGTACACCTAGCAATTGATTCAACTAAACGACACGAACATATTGTCGTTTAATTAATAATAAATAGGCTAAAAAAATGAAATAATAAATTATCATAATTATTGTCAATATTTGTTCAGATTAAATCAAAATACCCGTAATTATGAATAATTAAGCTAGTGGCTCACAACCAGCAATTTTCCTCCAACTTTAAGTGTTTATCACTTACCGGATTATTCTTGTTTTTCTTAAGAGGCTTCCTTTCTGCAATATTTCCACTTAATCCTTCTTATCTATTTTATCTTTCAACATTATTTCCGGTTTATTGTGCTCCACTTTCTTCTTCTTCTTCTTCTTCTTCTTCTTCTTATTATTATTATTATTATTATACTTCGATTTCTGCTATGGTCAAACTAACTAACAAGTCTGTGGGAAGACCAAAGGCAGGTAATAATGTATTGTTAAAGAAAAAATGAAATAATAAATAACCATTATTATTGTCAATATTCAGATTAAATCAAAATATCTGGTAATTATAAATAATTAAGCTTGTGGCTCACAACCAGCAATTTTCCTCCGACTCTAAGTGTCCATCACTTACCGGATTATTCTGGTTTTTCTTAAGAGGCTTCCTTTCTGCAATAGTTCCACTTGGCAAGCAATGCTAATTTTCTCCATCCATATTTCTATTTTGCCAATCAACATACCAGATGCCCAAGTGACAGTATGATTGTGACCATTTTCAACCTCCAAAACCTTGCGAGGTCAAACTTCATTGGGTCATAGTTGATTACTTTCTCTTCTTCCTTTTTTTCTCTATCTTTGAATCAAATGGACATCATGGGTTAATGATTAACCCTTCTTTTCTATCTTATCTTTACATCATTTGCCGGATTATTCTTGTTTTTCTTAAGAGGCTTTCTTTCTGCAATAGTTCCCCTTAATCCTTCTTATCTATTTTATCTTTCACCATTATTTCCGATTTATTGTACTCCACTTTCTTCTTCTTCTTCTTCTTCTTCTTCTTCTTATTATTATTATTATTATTATTATTATTATTATTTTGATTTCTACTATGGTCACACTACCTACAAAGTCTTCGGGAGGACCTAAGGCAAGTAGTGGTGTATTTTTATGGCTACATTTCCTGATTTATTTTTCTAACTCCCATAACATCACTAGCGTTACATGGACAAAATTCTTCTTAGTATGCCGGCTGTCCGTATCAAGACATTTTTTGTATTCTCTTAAGCTGGCATTTACAGAGATTTTTTCAATGTATTGTTGTGTTCCTTTTTTATCATTCCAAGTACTCCTACTATGCCTGGTACTATTCTTATTTTCAATTTCCACATTTTTTTTCTATTTCGATTAACAGGTCTTTATACTTCGATAATTTTTCAAATTCCTTGGTTGCTATGTTATAGTCCGCTGGGCAAACCATACCAATTAGTAGGCAATTTCTTTCGTTTCGACTTTTGATAATTATGCCTGGCCTATTTCCTTCAATATTATTATTATTATTATCTTATTTCATTTGATTTCTGGTGTATACTCATTTCTTTCCGGGTCCCGACCAGAGATCTAAGGTCAGAAATGGCATCATGACATTTTCCACTGAGCAATTAAAAAAATAGTTTACATAGATAAAGCCCTTCGTAAGGTGTGAGCGGTACTCGTGATAACATTTTCTTTGTATTTCTTTAAGGCATGGGCTACTAGGAATCTCTTCAATGAGTATATTAGAATATTTTCCAATCAATCCGAGGGATTGTTGATGTTCTGATGGGCTACAATTTTGAGATTTCGATTTCAAGGTCTTTGTATTTTGATAGCTTTCTGAAGATCTTCAAAGATGCATTGCAGTCTGCAGGGACTGCTATATCAATAAGGAAACTTTTTGTTTGTTTGCGATCTCTAATAACGATGTCTGGGTGATTAGCTCTGATTTGTTCTGTCTCTGTGTATTTTGTAGTCCCATAAATTTGTTACAGGTCCTATCTTCGTAACTGGGTCTACATGGCGTTCATACTTTCAGTTGCATATTTTTTCAGTGCAGATATTGGCCTACTCTTTTATGCCGTTTTTTTTGTATTCAGTGGGTGCCAATACCACGCAACCTGATGCAAGATGGTCAATCGTTTCTGGATATTTATCACAGAATCTGCATTTTGGCTAACACAATTTTTCAGTATGTGTGATTGGTAATTCCTAGTTAGCAAGCATTGGTCTTGTGAATCAAGAATAAAACTTTTGGCTTCAGCTTTTAACCCTGCACTGCGTAGACACTGATGGGTACTGTGTTTGTCTACATCAGCTTGTTTGGTATGGGCAGAGTAATGACCGTGAAGCGGTTTATTTTGTCATCGTTTCTGGTCGGTTGTATTTACCTTTGCTTCCTTTTTTTAAGTATTTGGCAGCTACAGTCAGTGTATTATGTTTTACTTGCATTTCTTCACCTATTTGAAATACAATTTTGAACATGTTGCCTCCCTATATTACTGAAAAGATTTTCTTACTTCTTTCATGTTCTTTGACACATATCATCCAGTCTTCTTTGGTTTCCATGTATCTTTGAATGCCGGTTGTAGTTTTCTAAGACAGTTCTAGTTGAACTAATCCTCTGCCTTCTTCAGATCTTGGCACATACAGACTGTCAACATCAGCCATAGGATTATAAAGTCCCATAAAATTGTTACAGGTCCTATCTCCATAACCGGGTCTGGGTGATGTTCATACTATTTTTTTCCTTAAAAGTTGCAGATTTTCCAGTGCAGATATTGGTCCAATTTGTGATGTCGAGTTTTATATTCAGTGGGTGCCAATACCGCGCAACCTGATGCAAGATTGTCAATTGTTTCTGGATATTTATCACATAATCTGCATTTTGGGCTAACACAATTTTTCAGTATGTGTGCTTCATAATTTCTAGTTAACAAGCATTGGTCCTGTGCAGCAAAAATAAATTATTATTATTATTATTATTGAGTGAGATGGCGGCACGTCAACAAAATGGCGCTGCGATACAAATATACGAAGCTTAATAAACCTATGAGTCCCAGTGTGATAAGGGCATACCAGATACATGCATAACAGCCAAATCTATACGATATGATGACAGTTTTTGATAAAATCAGTGCATAACACTGCAGGTGGGGCATAGTTAGAAATACCTTCGGGGCGAATAACCCAGTCTGCTTAAATGGTCTCATATAGAATGTTCCTAAGTATCTAGATGTGGCTCTAAAGTCGCCCTGGTTTCATCACCTTTCAAACTTAAAACATAAAAACAACTATTGTCCTCATCTTTGTCGCCTCAAGGACACACGGCACAGTGGATGAAGGCGTTGGTTAGATCCAGTGACAGGATAGAAAGAGTGTGAGTTCAATACCCGGTTAAGGCAGTGGAGAACTTTCAGAGGGAAATTAACAGGAGATAACTGATAACTGACATCCATTAGACATGGCACGTGGAACTAGAACAGTCCACCCCAGTGAGCGAAATAAAGGTTTCAGTTCGACATTCCAATCACCTGAAGAAGGCCGGAGCGTACAACGGCCGAAACGTTGTAATAAATATGGCGACAAAGATGAGGACAATAGTCCGAATAATGTAAATAATGTACATAATACCTCATCTCATAAATATAGACAGATAAAAACAACTCTCTTGACACTCAGCTGTGGGTGTCCCTCAGTCCCCACCACTTCATAAAAATAGAAGCACAGGGATTCATTATTTGCAATTCACATATTTTAGGGCTACCAGGAATTTGATCCGCATATTATTAACCCTTTTTGATATCATAGCCGTGACAACATTAACAGCAGATAATGTTGTTGTATTCGGAGGTATTCTAATGATTTTATCCCAAGGTATTTACTTAATTTCTCAAATCTTTTCAAAGATGTCATTTGTTGGTTGGTGCCGTCAGCAGACATGTATTTTCAACATGATTTTTCAAAATTATGACTGATCAATTTACCTGGATTTCCCTATTTGTTGTTGTTACTATTATTTATTTTTGGCTAATTCGTTTTTATTCATATTTAGTCATTTAAATTTAGCCATACCTTCTTCATTATATAATTTACTCCAGGTATTTTATACATAATTATATTAGATATAATATTATTAAATTGTCTGAATTCCTTTCATGAAATATTATTATTATTATTATTAACAAGAGACTTCAAGAAACAGTAAAAGTTTGTTTGATATCAGAAGATGCAAATATGAATCAAACAGAATCAGCTAGGAATACTGTAATAATGCTCTGAAATGCCTATAAAAGAAAAAGGTTTTCGCATTTTAATGCGCGCATGAACATGACATTACAACATAGAAGAAAAAATTCCATAGAGGATAATTTTTTCACGTTCTAATGAGCGGTAAGCATAACTGTCAACCGTTGCATTTAAAATCAAAAAGAAAAAATTACAGTAATGGATAGTAACATACAATGTTTTAAATTACTACTTGCACCACTGAAGATGATCCTTGAAGAAGATCGAAAGGACATGGGAAATAAAAGCGATTTTCAGAGTTTTAGCGCATTTCTCTCATCATTCGATTGCAATACACGGAAGGTTATTCGTGAGTATGAACGGGTTATGTTAAAAATAAGCAGACCTTATATCTGTAATTTATTTAATCAGACATGCCTAAAAGAGAATTTGCTGCCTAAATACAGAAAAACCCACAAGAAATAAAATTATGGTCACCGCATCCAGTGAAATCTACGTAAGATATAAGAAGTATTAGAATTCCGAAACACACTTGTGTACTAATTTGATTCCTTCCTTATTTCAGTAGTTGTATCTCTCTCCCTCACTCACTCCCTTCCTCTTTCTCTCTCACTCCTTCTCTCTCCCTCTTTCTCTCTATCCCTTTGTCTCACTCCATTTCTCTCTTTCCCCTCCCACTCTCCCTCTTTCTCTCTCTCACTCTCTTTCTCTCTCGCTCCCTCTCTCTACCTCCATCTCTTTCTCACTCACTCTGTCTCCCTCTCTTTCTCTCTCTCCCCCTCTCACTCTCTCCCACCTTCTCTCTCTTACACACTCTCTTTCACACACACACTCTCTCACTCTCTGATTTTAATTATCTATCTGTTTTATGATAGATTTTTATCTGTTTTTTTTTCTCTATCCCGGTATACGGCCGTATCAGGTGAAAACATCGGTTACCCTAGTGAATTTAAGCAACGTCAAGGCTGATCAGTACCTAGATGGGTAACCGCTTGTAAATACCAGGTGCTATAAACTTGGATGTGCACTGGACAGTGTCTCGGAATAGTTAATCGGAGAGCCGAGTTCCAATTCCAGTCGGGTTCGTTATATCACATACGCGCAAATACCCTGGGGGAAAGGTGTGAATCCACCTCTTCTCTCCCCAGCTATGTGTTAATTAGTCAGACTTGTATCACTAAATCATTACTATCGCCAAAAAATTTCTTAAATCTAAAAATATTTTCTGGCTTTAAATAACCCGCAAAGGGTTGATAAGCCGTAAAAAAAACAATGAGTGAAATATTGATTAGCTACACAGGCATGTCTTTTAGATTTATTTATATTCTCTAGGCTATAAAAGTATAGAATCTACCGTGGCCATAATATGAGGGATCGGTTTATATATTGATCCTGATATAGAATATATGTTCACATTTTCATCTCAAAAAAATCTTACAATCTAAAAATATTTTCTGGCTTTAAATAACCTGCAATGGTTTTATAAACCGTAGAAAGCAATCAATCATTTGATATGCAATACAAGCACCAAGAAAATCCCATAAAAATCTCTTTAGTGATAGGCGTCAGTTTAAGTTGTTACCAGGAGAATATGGAACTGATCATAAGGAAGAAATAATATATGTCGATTTTTAAGAAAAATATCAAACAGTGTGCAGAAAATTTTGCGCTAAAACATCAATGGGACATAGAAATTTTCCAATGACTCTATGAAATTCATTTTTGAATCTGTTTTTGCTGTTGTTTTTCATTTATTTTTACCTGGTCACCAACATTTAGTGACGATGTAAAATAAACAATGATCTACTATTTTTATAAGATAAGCACATGAATACGCATGCAATATTCCACCTTATAATAACTTATTCATGTTTTTCTTCCATTTAGATTGTTCTTGAGCTCTTTCCATCAACCCATATTTTTAATGATACTTTTAAACCAACAGCTTCTTGAAAGCAAAAAATTTCACTATCAAAATAAATCTTCATTTTTTTCTGAAATGTCACATTAAAGTTTTAGGCAATTGGCGCTCTTTTTAAAACATTTCCGATTTTAAAATTTAAAAACTGTTTAGAATAAAATATCCTTTTTTTTTATTTTTCTCTTTCACTTCCTCATTGCTCATTAATAGTTATAAATAATTGTCATTTTATTTAAAAGAATGATATATTCTAAATTTTCCTGACCAAGTTTGTCGTCTTCACCTCTTTTGTCTCTTCACAAACCGTTGGTGTTGTGTTCTTTTCAAGGGCCAGAAATAAAGACACAAAGAGAAGAATTGAGTTAAACAAATATATTAACAGAAACAGTAATAAAAACATATACAAACGAGAGTGTTACTAAAAAAAGTGAATCAGCATGTTCGGCTCGACTGTCAGATGAGACAACAAATAAAAAATTTCTTTAAAAACAGTACCTGTTTCTGGTTATACCATAACAGTTGGTTCTAATTTCTCCACAATTTCCTGAGTTTGTAACTCTTATTAAATTTTTGTTTTTTGTTATCTAATTGAAAAAGGTTCATTTCCATAAAATAAAATTTCATTCTTCTTCTTCTTCTTCTTCAATGTCATGTCCCTTTTTTCATGGCTCTCCATAAATTAAAAAAATGACCTTTTAGTTACTTAGTAAATTTTGTCTTTTGTTATCTATCCTAAACCTTGTTCCGCCATAAAATCATTCAATTGGACTTCTTCTTCTTCTTCTTCTTCTTCTTCTTTTATATGCCAAAAACCCTTTAAATCATCATTCTCTCCTGATTTCCATCCCTTATGTAAAGCTCTTAGTAAATTTTGTCTTTTTGTTATTTCTCCTTAATCATTTTTTTTTACTATTCATTTACTCAACGTCGCTGTTCTGCCATCAGTTTATGTCCATTTTTAATCGGGTTAAGAATAATATCCTTTAAATTTGATTGTATCAAACTCTCCCAAATATAAGATATAATCTCATTATGTATCCTTATAATTTATCTTGTGAAATACTTTTTCAAGCAGAAAAAAATATTTCTTTATCTTTTTTCTTTCATCTTTTTCTTTTGAGTGTCAAAACTTTTATGGGGTTCACTTTTTTTTTTTTTAAATTGTTTTGTTTTTTTTTTTCCCAAATTTTTTTTTTTTTTTTTTGTTTTTTCAAGATTCTTAAATCCTTCTATTATCACGGATATACTTAGATATTCAAACCACCAAAAAATAAATTGACCCAATTCTCTTATTTAAGTTCCGTCTTGTTAATCAATTTCCCTATTCTATTTGTCAGATCGAATAATACGCTTTTTTATTAACGTGAGAGGTCTTAGTTGGATCCGTTTTAATGTCGATTTTGGATGGCAAACGGTTGTCTGTATTAAAATTCCTTTTCTTCTCAATTAATCAAAATAAATCCAAAAGTTGAACTTGTAACAAATATTTATTTTTTTATACTTCTTCTTTTTCCAAATCCATTACACAGGAACTTTAAAATAAATTGAACTCTTTGACACCAATCAGCAAAAAAGAATGGAAAGAAGATGACAGGCAAACTTCAAAAATAGAGTTCATTGAAACACCAAAATTTTCTTTTCTTCATTACTTTTCACCTGGTCATTCTACCTTAAAAAGGCAACTCTTTGTTTTCAATCTTTTCCATCTAATAAGATTCTCTCAATCTCTCTCTCTCTCTCTATCTTTCCATCTATCAATCTATCTTATCTATCTCAATTTATTCTTTATCTAAGAACAAATCCTTATCTATCTCATTAATATTTAAAGTTTTGTATGTATGTATGTATAATTTTGCTCTCTAACTGTGTAATATATTATCTCATGTTTTTTTTTTTTAAATTTCTAAATTATATATCTTTCTCTATAATTGATTCTATCCATCTCAATGTTTTTTTTCTCTATCTAAATCTGTCTGTCTGTCTGATCTGTATATATAATATATATATATTTATTTTTTATTATGTAAAATCCTTATTTTATTTCATCAGTCTAAATTTATCTGAATATCTCAGTTTATTCAATATCTTTTATCTATCTATCAATTTCTATTTCCTCTTCTCTATGAAATCTATATATCTATCCAATTTTTCTTGAATCTATCTATCTAAGTCTGTTCATATCTATCTAAATTTTACTGCATCTCTTTGTTTCTTTCCTAAACTCATGTCAGAACAAGCAATGTTTCATAATGAAAATCGATTTTCCAATTTGTCATTTAAAATTTATTCCCAGACAACAAATAAACTTAAAACAAATAATTTTTTCTTTCTCTTGCAAACTCCTGTAGTTTATAAAGACTTTCTCTATATTACTTTGGAATTTTTTCAATATCTCTCAATTTTCTCCTTTAAAATCTGTTTATTTTAATGGTTCTAACTTATTTCTTTCAATACTTTCTCTCTATCTTCGTCGAAAACTCATGTTTTCTCCCATCCTTCATTCTTTCTTTCTTTTTTTTTTTTTAATCGGGCAACTTCGGTTTTGGACATAAAGGATAATTTTTTTATCTACAGATTAATGAGTTCGATTTCTCCATCAAATTAGTTAAATCCATTCATGAAATTAAATACCTCATCAATCTTCTAACATAATCTAAAATCAATGAACTGAAAACCCAATTCTATATATTTATCCTGACAAAAAAATATATATATTCAGGAATATATTGATCATTTCACAATTTGAAAAATGGCAGTGATAGATAGATAGATAGATAGATAGATAGATAGAATCAATATTATATTTGTTTGAAGGAAACATTATTTTCCACCATTTTATAAACGAACTGACATTATCAGATAGATAATATATATAATATAAATATGATAATAATAGATATTTAAGTAATCTTTTTATCAAATTTCCAATACAAAAATTTCTTTATTAAAATAAAATCAAAACAGAATGTAAAAGAAATTTTCAAACACCACACACACACACAAACACACACACACACATATATATATATATATATAGTGATTTTCCAAGCATAGCTCTGTTGTGACACAAAGCCGAAAATAGAGGGCGCCCATTGAGGATCGAATTCAATACTCATAATTATTCTAGCAAGACAAGCTTGCTAACCATTTTACCACCTGGAGGGTCCACACGGCATATCTATCTATCTATCTATCTATATATATATATATATATATATATATATATATATATTATGTTATAGTGGAACACACCTATTCTATAGTTAATAGACTCTCCCACCTATAATAAGTAGGAGTAGTAAGAGCAACGAGGCAATCGCTCAGTGGGTCGGGCAGTCAGTCGATGTCGGACGACCGTTAGTCGGATACTAAAGTATCAGCGACCACAACTAGATTACTGCGTTATACCTATTATATCAAGTTCCTAACGTTTTGTACGTCGAACCTATTTTAGGACTGACTTAGTACAAATAAAGCCTCCACTGTTTGAAACCACTCCACAACAATATATATATATATATATATATATATATATATATATATATTTAGTTGGAGAAAGAGATTTATAAAAAATAGGAGAGACAGACAGACAATGACAGACAGAGATTTTTTAACATTTTTTTGTTTTTAATATCCAAAAATTATAATATTTTGCTCTACTTTATATATAGACACGCAAAAATAAAATTGTGAATTACAGACAGAAATTTGGTGTGCCAAATGGGATCTCCTCTCATATTTTCTGCGTGTCTTCTTTTAAATAAATTTCAGAAAGTGATTCATTCAAGAATATTCTCCTACAAACTCTTCATATTTCAGATACAATAGACGACTCATTATTAATAATTCAAAAAACACCAATTTAACGGATCTTCTCTCCAAACTTTCAACATTGAACCTACAATAAACTTCAATTGAAACTGAAACCAACTACAAACATTCCATTCCTGGACATTTTGTTAATTAAAATAATAACGAACTCAATTTTGACGTTTACAGAAAGGCTAAAACAAAAATGATCTGATCAGTTTCTTCTCAAATCATTCTTCAAAAATTAAATCTGGAATTATTTTAGGTTTCTATCTAAGAGCATTAAGAATTTGTAGTCCTCAATATTTATTTAAAGAAAAAACATACATAGAAAACACATTCAAAAACCTACAATACCCATATCATTTCATCCACAACACAAGAAGAAAAGCATACAAAATATACAACCAAAACAAAACTAATAACATAATCCGCAATAGTAAATCACATGAAAACAGATACATAATACTGCCGACCAATTCTGTCACGTCCACTATCCAGAATAACCTATCCGATCTAAATAATCTTGAAATAGTCACAAACACTTCCAAAACCATTATGAATATACTAAGATCTTCAAACAATAATAGCACTAATATTTCTGAAGCAGGCATTTATAAAATAAACTGCCAAAACTGTTCCTCTCAATATAATGGAGAAACAAGTAGAAGTTTAAAAAAATGCATTTATGAGCACAAAAGAGACCTCACAAAAAACTTAACTAATACACTAATCATACATAGAAATAAATTCAACCATAATTTTGATTTTAAAAATGCTACATTCATAAAAAAAAAAATAACTCACTCAGAAGGAAAATTCTTGGAGAGTGCCGCCATAGAAAATTACCCAAATATTAATCTACATCCAGGTTTTTTTTCCCACCTTTCTTAACAAAATTACTGCTCTTTTTTTGTGAAATATACACAACAGATTCATAAAATCAAAAGAAAATGGTTGAATACATCAACACAGATATAATGACAATATTCTCCACACGTGACAAATACTGACGTTATTTTCAGTTAAAAATATGAAAATAGCGTTTCTCTACATTCAGTTGCTAGGAACATTCTGTTTTTTTTTTTTTTATTAGTTACTTTGTTCATTTAATTTCATTTTCGTATTTTTGCTTTGATAAAGTCCACATTGAACAAACACGTCAACAATTACCAATTTTCCTATTGTCATTTTTATTCATAAATATTGTCTTCTACTGGTTAAATTAAATATTTCATCTATAAATTTTATATATATATATATATATATATATATATATATATATATATATATATTTAACCTATTATTGGATTAAATATTCGTTATTGGTAAAATTTTGTGTTTTTTTTTTTTTATTGTAGGATTAGTAATTAAATATGAAAAATATGTTTCTGTCCAATTAAAAGGATTTTGTTTTTATGGGGGTTTTGGTTTTGATTTTCATCCTTCAATTCCAAGGCAGTCGTTTTCTGATTGTTTTTTTTTTTTTCAAAGGACTTTAGAGTCTGTCTATATTTCTGATATGTCAATTATTAATACATTATTGTGTTCATATTTGTCGCCATATTTGTCACAACGTTTCGGCCGTTGTAAGATCCGGCCTTGAAGTGGCTGGAATTTCGAACTGAACCCTTTGTTTCTATCACTGGGGTATGGTGTTCTAGTTCCATGGACCATGTTTGATGGATGTCAGTTATCAGTTATCTCCTGCTAATTTTCCCTCTGAAAGTTCTCCACTGTCTTATCCAATAATGAACTCACCTTCTTTGGGTCTGTCAGAAAATCTAATAATAAATCCACTGTTATTTCAATGCCTAACCTGTCAAGTATGAAAAATAATATTATAAAAAAGGACATGTTTTCAGAATTTTTAGAAAAATTTTACCAGTGCTCATCTTTGCAATTTTGAATCAGAAAAATTAATGAAAATGTAAAAAATGATAACTTAGTTGCAATATAGAACATTTTAAAAACATGAAAATTAATAACAGCAAAATTGAATAATGATGTAAACAATGCATGACCAACCTACCCAGGATCAAAATAAAGGGACAGTTCGAAATTCCAAAACCAACCTGAAGAAGGCTTGAAGGCAATTTGGACAGTTGTGACAAATATCATAAAGATGACCCAAAAGCAGACTTATGTAAATAGTGATTTTAGGAAAACAATTCATTTTTTTCTTTAGCAGGCTTCTGTTTCAAATAGGGACAGAGGAAATTGTTACATAACGAAATATTTATGGCTCTGGTGTCGCTGAGGGTTATGTGAAACACCTGAGTAAATTGTAGCAGTATTACCGGCAATATGGACAGAGGAAAACAATTTTTTCTCAAACTGGGAAAATGAACCTACAAACTACATTCGTAAAACAATTACGAATTGTTTGTGGTTTCAGTATTACAGGAAACAATGCATAACCTGTGTGGTAAAATTTAGAATGGATATTATTAATTTTATTTGAGATGTCGTTGGACAAAACTTTAAGTTTATTTGTGGATGGTGATTTTTATTGAGAGTTCATCGAGTTCAATTGACGTTTGAATTTTATTGCAGAAGAAGAAGAAGAATAGTTATTGTTAGTCATTTATCCTTTGTTTTTATCATATTTGGATGAGTTTTACATGTTATTGATTTTATTAGAGAAATTTTTGTTTGTTTTAATTATTTTCTTCCATTTTAATTTGAACCTAGATGAAGAGTCAAAAAAGCTGTGTTGTAATTTCAAAAACGTACTTTAACAAAAAAAAATATTAAATATTTTCAATTCAACGTTTAATTTTAAAGAATTTTATGAATTCCTCGAAGAAATGTTTCTTTTAAATTTATAAATTGAATAATATTTTCGATATTGTTATAAAAGATTCAAGAATGTAAATATGTAAATGTTGCTAACTTTGTTTAAAGTGTTCATCTGATATAGTGTAACGTAAAAGGAGTGACAGAATATAGGACCTATATTCAAGACAGACCCCACTTTGATAATTTCAATTTTTTTCTGTATTCAAATTTCCTTTTTCGTACAAATGGGGACTTCCTGATGTATATTAATAGTAGTTCTTCAAGGAAGAAAAGAATAATTCTATTTATAGAATTATTTAGTAATTAAACATTTTTGCTGGACATAAATTATATAAAGGTTTATATATATATATAATATATATATATATATGATATATATTTGTATTAAATATTAGTCAATTTGATGCAATATCTGTTGGTTATTCTATGGTTCTTTATATTATTTTGATTTATTTATAAATATGCTCGATTCAAAGTAGGGATATGTGAGAGGATTTTTTCGTTTATGATTCACTTAGTTTATGAGTTTTTTATTTTGCCGTAGACGTAGCCATGTTGATAATCATCTATTATTTTTTTTTTTATTTAAAGGAACCATCTTTCTGCATTTTTTGCTTAAAAAAAAAATTGGTTTGTTTCCTAAGTTGAAGATGGTACAGAGTTGTTGGAGTTTTTTTTTTTTATATTAAGTTTTGTTTTGCCTTTGAAAATGTTAGTGATTTTGGTGTTGTTAGCCTTTTTTTTTATAAATAAGATATAAATATGTATTTATTATATATATATGTTTGTCCTGGGTTGATTATACACTTCATTAGAGTCCTGGGTAAGATGATAAACTACGTTTAACAGCAAGGGTGATCAGGTGCTGTTTTTGTTTAGGGTTAAAATGACCTTTAACTGCCTTCGGGGTTTAGCACCTGTTAGGGTTTGGATGTATTTAAATCTTTTTTGTATTGGAAGTCTTTGCATTTATTGTTATAAAATTTCGAGTTCAGTTTTTAATTGTTGAAATACTTTTTTTGTTCTTGCTATTACAATTGCAAATAAAATTTTAAAAATGTGTTTTTGGATTTCAAAAGTCGAATATTGGATGAACAAAAATTACCAGCAATTCGGTTTTAAAAAAATTATTACCTGGACCGAAAAAACATTAATTAAAAATTGCGATTAGTTTTATGAAAAAAAATTATTAAAAGCATTAGTTTTATGTTGCGTATTTTTTAAGCAACACATCCCTGAAAAAAATTATAGCCATGGAAATATTTCTTTTCAACAAACTGGAAATAAAATCTGAAATTAAAATTTTCAAATTAAATAACCCATTGTCACTGACAAAGCCAAAAACAAAGAAAAAAATGCAAACCAAATTTATATATAGTGTATTTAGGCAGCAATATATATTTATATATATTTATATTAAATATATATATATAAATATATATATATGTGTGTTTTGTTTTGTGTGTGTGTGTGTGTGTTGAAAGATATGTTTTGGCACAAAACAGTATTAAACTGTCCAAATATAAATATAAAAAAAAAAATTTTTATTACCGCTTTTAGCCATTATAAATAAAAATTTAACTTTTAACCCTTTTTACCGGTTTGGTCTATCGCTATGTTTCACAGTTAAATGTTTTTATTTTCCAAACACACAATTATCGTTTTGTAGTGGACAATATGTTGGTAGAAAAAAATATAGCGTAGATGGATTTTAATAGACATGTGGATGAAGGTTATTATACTTGTAAGAGCTTCAACGATAAAATTATATGGTCTTCCAAAACATTGAAGGCGTAATTTTAAAATGGGTTCTGCTAAGAATGTGATCAATTAGGTGTAACTGAAATAATCTAAATAATTATGTAGTTATACTTTCTGTTTCTAAAGACCCGTATGTGTGTCTCCACTGTCTGAAGAAACACTACTTAAGATCATGAAAATTTTCGTTGGACCGTGTTGCATTTTTATTTTTCAATTGTCTGGATTTTTTCCCCATTTAATGCGAATATTATTTACTTATATTTAATTAAAATAATTTAAAAACTATTTGGTTTGGAGGAGAAAATTCTACGATTGACGGAAGGACTTACATTGCCTTCTGTTGACACAACAATAAAATTTTTTAGACACAAAATAACAATACCGATCTTTGTGTTAGAAACCTAACTAGTACTTTATTCTATTCAAAACATATTACCCATGTAATAATATGGTACCACCTGTTTTTCCGGACATCTTTGTATTATACTGTTTAACTTTGAATTCAAAAATTTTAGCCTGTATTACAGGAAATAACAATGTTCATTTATGTTTCATTGTTAGCAATATTCTAATAAACCCAAAAAGTTCATCATCCAAGCAACAATTTTAGAACAATGCAGCAGTGAAAGTGTTAAGATTTTAATTAAATTTAAATAAACGTTTCCATGGCACAGAAAAAACCCGACGTCTGTTTACGACCTAAACGGAATGACTTTTAGTGTAAACACTTAACAGAAGATCCAAAACATTTAAGAAATTTAAAAGATTTAGACAACTTTATATTGTAAAGGAAATTTTTTGTGGTGTAATGGATAGCGGTTTTAAATGACATAAGTTAGTGGTCATTCTTTCAATCTAGTTATTGAAAACAAATGGTATAAATGTAACGAAATAAACCCCAGTTTTGGGTTAAATTTATTACAGTTTCAATAACACACTCACTTCCCTGAATGGCAACCAAATATTTAGAAGATGGGTCCCAAACATGAACGAAACACCATCTGAAATGTCTGAGAGAGACTTCTCGCTGTCACTGGGGTGGCTCTTCGAAATGTTTGTTCGTGTACCTGTATTTCATCAGTTCTGAACGAAATCGTCCTAATGAAAATAGGAGGAGACAATTGGTATCAGTTGGGTCTCAATATGTCATCAAGGAAACGCAGTAAACAGACTGGAAATATCGTAGAAATACATAAATTTATCTAACAACGAATAACGCTGCATAAAAAATCAGGTGACAAGAATCTTTAATATATATTGTTTATTGTTATATATATATAAATATATATATATATATATATATATATATTGTCATCCACAGACAGACTGTTTCGCTGTATCACAGCTCATCAGTGTGGCTAGACGTCCTGTTGCCTCTAGCTAGGATCGAAACCTGACTGAATTGGCGTCACTCAGGATTTCTACCACTAAGCCGTTGGCACAACAGGGATGAAGGTGAATTTAAGTATATTTATTTTTAGATAAACACACAGTGACTGAGAGAACTCGATTCGATTTACCGAAGAGTCTTGCATTATTAGCCGTAATAGTCACTGTTTACAAACGCAGGCTTCCTCCCAGAGAATATATATATATATATATATATATATATATATATATATATATATAAATAAGATCTAGAAATATGTATATATATATTTTTTAAATAATATCTAGGATATATATATATATTAAATGATATATATATATATATATATATATATATATATATATATATATATAAACAATCCTTATTGCAGACGCTTGCTCAGGCACATTTCTGTTTATAGAATACCCACAGAGCCAACCTGTGGTTGATACTGGAACTATACAGTTTCTGGGAAAGAGTGTGAAATCTAGCTTGATCAACAATTTCAACAAGGCCAGTACGCTCAAGCCCTCAGCCATGGTGACTTGTGACTTCATGCTAGCACAGCTATCAACGGCACCCAAGGGTTACGTCTACCCAATTTCACTCACAAGGCTTTGGTCAACCCGTGATATGGTTTTCAGGCACTTACCAAAGTACATTGGTTCAATGGCAGAAAAAGGGAAATGAATAGATTCGAAGTCCTCATTGTTTTTTACATCGCAAAGCATTAGTTGTCAAATTGTTTGTGGGGGTGAATTAAATCTAGTCAGGATCAACTATAAACCTTTAAATAGAAAAGTAAGCGCTTCTTGCGACGGCCATCTTGCTATGTTGTCCATTCCATTATTATATGTTTAGACGTCATGATATCTCGTTAACATTTACACGCCTTATTCTGACTGGTTCTTGTCAAAACAGAAAACAGAGTGAGATACTAGCAGCATGATATATTTAATAACTAGCCGAGATACCCGTCATTGCTCAGGTGTACATGGCTTCATTTGTATACTTTCACCACCTGTATATCCGCACCTGCTGTCTAGAAATGTCTGCCTGCATACCTGCTTGCATACATCATCTGTTGGTATACTAAACTGCTCTCCCTCATCTTTTTTTACAGTATGACCTTCGCAAGTGTTTGCTTGATCTTAATAAAAAAAATTCCATCGATAAAAGCTTCTTGCGTGATCGTGGCTCGGGGTTAAATTGTTTCAATGTTTTAGATATTCAGTAAATTTCCCATGGCCACAGTAACTTTCATTGTTCACAAATCTAATAATCAAACAAAAAAAGGGATGAAACGTCAGAGTTTGATTCAACTGTATGAACGACCCCGTTCTTATTCGCACCTTTACTGTAAAGTTGGTGTTAATAAGAGGTTCTCCAGGAATTTTTCCCTTTTAACGCTTCAATAATCCTTCTCAAACAATCTTTGCGTCAATGGTTGTTCGAATGCCAATTTAGGATGTAATCATATAGAGAAACTATTGGCTAAATGGCAAAAGCCGATTTTGGACTTGGTTTATTGCAGATTTAATTCGCTTAACTGAAATAATCTAAACCAAACATTCACGCAAGACAATTTGTGTCTTATGTGTAATTTACATGGCAAATATGGAAAGCATCGGAGTAAGAGCCAGGGAGTTATGGCCGAAAAACGGGCCTTTTGAAACAGTTTTTCGTGGTTTTTCGTTATATGCGAGTCGGACTAAAACCATCTTATAGAAATAAGATGGTTTTAGTCCTACTCGCATATGCATGATAGCAAATTTTTACATGTTTGAAGAAAATTGGTTAAAAATGAAGAAACTATTCAAATTTTTCTTTTAAGTAGTACGAAAAATCCGATTTTTTCAGAGTTTTTTTGCAATTTTTTGTTCGAAACTAATGTCACAGGAAAACTATCAAGCACTCTACATAAACTTCGTAACATGAGATATGTTTTGCATTAAGTGCAAAGAACATCAGCTCATCCAGTAAAAAATTTGTTCGCGTGTAACTTTGCCTTGGTTTTTACAAAAAGTTTTATCGATTTTTCTGCCAAACCCGACGCGTCCGGAGATTAAAAAAGTGATCATACTCTATTTTCATAAATTTCATAAATTTGTTCTATGTATGTACAATTTCATCGAAATCAGCCGTGAAATGTAGTCGTGCTAAATACACACACAGGCACACAAACACACACACACACGTACATTTCTGTTTTATATATATAGCTAATTCCTCACTTTTACGCCTTCTTCGTTTTCTTCTATGTACCGTGTCCCTTCAGGACGTTGGTGACCAGTTTCTCCACAATTCCTTGCAGTACAGTTTGCTTTTTTTTTTTTTTTGCTATCTCTCCTAATGTTTGTTCTACCAACACAAGCACGATCACTGCAATATGAGCAATAGTAAAAAATGATTGCTGAAAACATTAGGTTTATAATACCCAGAAATTCATACCCAGACCTCAAGGACACATGGCACAGTGGATAAAGGCATTGGTTAGATCCAGTGACAGACCCAAAGAAGGTGAGTTCAATTCCTGGTTAAGGCAGTGGAGAACTTTCAGAGGGAAAATTAGCAGGAGATAACTGACATCCATCAAGCATGACACGTGGAACTAGAACAGTCTGCCCTAGTGATCGAAATAAAGGGTTCAGTTCGAAATTCCAACCACCTGAAGAAGGCCGGAGCGTACAACGGCCGAAATGCTGTGACAAATATGGCGACAAAGATGAGGACTGCGTTAGTATTTATTTTATGTAAATGTTTAAACTGATCATTTCTGTGCACCAAAGTTTAATCTACCGATGCTCTTCAAAAAGTTTTCACCGTCATTACTCTCAATTCAAATACAACAAAACACGTGACTTTTTGAGAGACAACGGATTTTAGTGTACAAAGTAAAAATTTCGAACTTCACTCCTACCTCTCCACAAATACTAACAATCTTTTTTGTGATAACGTTCAGCCAATGCAACCCCCAAGAGCCACTCAAGGTACAATATTTTTATTCATTCGTTTTCTACGGCTTATCAACACTTTGCAGGTTGTTTAACGCCAGAAAATATCATTTCGCAGGCCAATAATTTTGGCAGTTCTTGTTGAAATAAAGGTATAGAAACAGATCAAGATTTTATATTTTATGTTTTATTTTTGTTATCTCAATGAGAATCTGCCAGAGAGATGGATCGGGCGAGGTGGAGATGAAGACAGTTTTTTTGATGAAATGGCCGCCGCGGTCACCGGACCTGTCCCCGTGGGATTTCTTTTTATGGGGACTGATCTATGTCCCCAATCTTCCTGCTAGCATTGATGAAAAGAAAAGAAAATAATCACTTCTGCACTGGATAATGTTACCGGACACATGCTACGGCGTGTTTGGCAAGAGCTTAACTACCGACTTGACGTGTGCTGTGTCACAGGCGATGCACATATTGAACACTTATGAAATCGATCCCATAATTAACTTATGATATTCAACACATAAACTGTTCAATTTCCTTGAGCTAGAATTAGTAGTTTTCAAGATAATTGCTTTTAGAATGATGTCAAATTTTAGGGGACACCTTGCATTTTAGAAAGTAATATTTTTTGAGATAATAATAGTTTAGTGATACAAGGCTTACTAATTAATGCATCACTGGACGTAGAAGAGGTGGATTCATGCCTTTCCCAAAGGGTATTTGCGCGTAAGTGGATATAACGAACCCAACCGGAATTGGAACTTCGATTAGAAATTCCGAGTCATTATCCATCACACCACCTGCATATCCAAGCTTACAGCACCTGGTATTCCCAAATCATCTTAGATACTGACCAGGCTCGACATTGCTTAATTTCGGTGATCGTACGAGAACCGGTGCCTCAACGTTGTGCGGTCGTTTACGTACGAAGAGAGGTACAACACCGATTTTCCGGTAACAGGTGGCCCCGTACCAATCCAATCTGTACAAAATTATGATCCATAATTAATAGAAGGGGAGTAATGGATAGCGTATGACACCATTTAGGGGCACAAAAAGAAAAAAAGGAAAAAAAGAAAGGAAAAAAGAAAGGAAAGAAAGGAAAAATGAAGAGGCGAGACTTAAACTTAGATGATAAAAAAATTCACCCACCGGGGAGATTTTTCCAATATGCTATTTTGATAAGTAGCAAATGGTGAAAGGTTTCATTGCCATTGCAGAAAATTCTAAATGGATAAGAAAATCGACTGTGTTGTGGTGGCGGACTTATGTTATCGGGAATAGATAACAGCCACTTAATGCTGTCGAACATCTAATTGACAAACTCCGGACCGGCTAGCTAAACTCCGAGACATTTTGACAATGTTATTTTGATAATTAAAAAAGATGGTAAAAATTCTGACGACCAGTGTCGTAGGATTGCCTGACAAGGACCAGGTGAATACAGAGCTTTGGATAGATAAGAAAAATTAACTGTGTCAGAGGGGGCAAACAATATTGTCGGGAAAGGATTTAATAGGCCATCTGTTAACCGCACACGAAGCCAACCCTGGGTTAAGTCTTTGCCGTTTTGACAAGACATCTATGGGTGTTAGAATTCGGTTATGATAATAAAACTATGTTATCAGAAATTGGCACCAAGAATGCAAATACATTATAGGACAATGAAACTGTTTTTCGAGAGGGAATCGGCTGTGTTTCGCTAGACGACTACCCACTTGATAATTGGCATTGATAGATCCCCAGGTGACATTGGGGATGAGAGCTGCGATTAAGGAAGGAAAAGGAAAAGAAAAATAAATATATTTTTTTTTTTAGCAAGATATATTTTTTTTTTCTTAAAACAAAAAAGCCGGATCACACCCACCCTGGTTGGACACCATTGGCCGAATGTCAACGAGGGCCAGGCGGAGGTGATCACGTGACGCAAGGGGGGGCCGCCGTCGCCCATTTAGAGGATAGGTATGAGAAGTTGCTACGAAGAAGTGGGAGAACCGTTGACGCCCCTCTGAAGTATGGTGAGATATCCATATGAGAATAAGAGAAGGTGGGAGTAAGAAGACTTCCAAAAATGGAAAGGAGGGAAAATTCCTGACCAAAAAATAAAAAAAGTGGATATGGATTTAGAATTATCGAGGAACCTCAACCCCGACAAAGCCCACCCCGGTTTTGGTCGGCGTCCATATAAGCAAAAGTCGCAACGAGCAGAAATCAGTTAAGTTCGGACTCCAGTTTTCCAGAGTTCAGTCTTCAGTGCTCAGTTGAAGCAGGCCTCGCAGAGCTGACTTGAAAGATTCGCGCAACTTCCGAACTCATCTTCAATCCAAGAACAATTTATTTTGAAGAGCGACTTAGATCCATACCACCAAAATAAGTTTTTTCGACTATCGCCTGAAGACACACAAAGAACCAATTTCTTAAAGAACAGACAACTTAAGATGTTAAAACTCACCTAACAAAAACAACGTGTCACAATCCATATAGCGGGTCGGGAGATAGACGCAGTCCTATGTATCCAGCAACCAGATATAAAGTATTGTTATCCTTTTTTTGGTACCTTGAACTTTTGAGTTATCATTTTATTTTCTTTTATACATATTTGTGTGATACCACCCTCGTTTGAACTCAACTTGCATTACCCGAACGAAGCAGCGAGGAGCGAGAGAAGGCTGTAGAGAGGGACGTCACAGCGGCTCGGATTGAGGAATCGGAGAGCCGAGTTCGAATTCCAGTCGGATCCATTACATTCACTTACGTGCTAATATGAATCCTATTCCCCCCAAGCTATGAGTAAATAGCAGGGCAGACCGGATTCTGTAGCCTTTGATTGCAACTGGTCTACTGCAAAAAGAAATGGCAACCTACTGCGGGGAAAAAACTGCCGTGTCAGTCATGTATCGAAATATACATGATCGCCTAATCGTGTATCACGCATGGCATTTAACTGACTAATATTCACTGAGGCGCTAATACTCTTGGGAATTGTATGAATCCTCTACTTCTAACTCTAGCTATGGGTAAATAGCAGGACAGACCAGGTTCTATAGCCTTGGATGGCAATTGGTCTACCACAGAAAATAATTGCAACCTACTGCGGGGAAAAAATCTGCTGATCAGTGATGTATCGAAAGACACATGATCGCCTAAGTGTGTATCACGCATGGCACATAACTGACTGATATTCACTTACGCGCATATATTCTTGGGAAAGGTATGAATCTTCTTCTTCTTCACCAGTTATGGGTAAATAGCAGGACTGACCGGGTTCTATAGCCTGGATGGCAACTGCTCTACCGCAGAAAGAAATAGCAACCTACTCCGGGAAAAAATCTGCCTCGTTAGTCATGTATCGAAAGATACATGATCGCCTAAGCGTGTATCACAAATGGCGCATAACTGACTGACAGATGCATATCTCGTGTATGATGCAACCCCACTTCAAATTAGCTTTAAAATTTGATCTTCAAACGTCGCATGATACGCGAGTGTATACGGTAAATGCACCTTGATTGCAGAAAATCGCGCATTTGCATGGATTCAGTAGTTAATGCAAGCTTACGACCCCTTATCTGTCTATATCTCTGAGATGAGGTATTATGATTACTTACATTATTTACGCTATTCGGATTGTTATCCTCATTTTCATTGCCATATTCACAACGTTTCACCCGTTGTACGCCCCGGCTTTCTTCAGGTGAATGGAATTTCGAATCGAACCCTTTATTTCGTCCACGTCTTAGTTATTTCCTTTTAACTCAAATCTCCAAGTTTTGTAATGTAATTAATGCTATTTACAACACGTTGTATTGCAATACAGTCACCCATCTAGGTACTGACCTGGCCCGACGTTGCTTAACTTGATGATACGTGAATCGGTGTTTCAAGATGATATGACCGTAAGATATAGGGTTACTGAATTGAAGTCCCTGATATCAATGAAAGAAGAGGTAGAACGAAGTGAAGATTATGAGGATAAGGAGGATAGATAGCGATTGACCTTTGACCTAAAGCGTTTAGGAGTGTCGGGTTCAGGAAAGCTAACACGCGGGAGTTTGTCCCACAAAGTGGCAGTTATAAAAGAAACAAACAAAAAAAAATACTGAGCAGAAATTTCTCCTTATAAACTGAATATGGGGGAAACGTGGGTGATTCAGCTCCGTGAACGTGGCATGGCGTGTCCAAACTGTTCAGGTCTGAACTGGCGGAAAATCAGTGGGTTCCTCTTTTTTTTTTGTTTTCGTTTTTTCAATGAACCAGTCATTAAGTTTACAATACCTGTACACTGTAGCGTCCATCAGAAATTGTTTTCCTTCGAAGAACCTCCATCAGAAATTGTTTTCCATCAGAAATTGTTTTCCTTCGAAGAATCTGTTACAAAGAGATTGGTTGCTCTGATTCACGGGCAGAACAATTTTAAATCAGATTTATGGACCATCTAAAAAGTGTAGTATTAAATTGCCTGTTTACCAATAGCAAGTAAATGAAATATGATATACATTGATATAAATAATTCCATAGCAGCAAATCGTTGATTGGCGTGAGCATTCCACTTTATTTTGAGGCAAATTTATACAACAACTACATTTAGAGTCAGATTTATGAGAGGGAAAAGTACAAAAGACCCGACATCAAATTAAATGCATCTTGACAGTAAATTGTGAATATACAAAATTCGATATCTGCAGATAGCGATTTGAATTTTTATTATTGCATTATTCCAAAATTTTAACACATCAGCAGATAGCTATTAACTGAGCACAAATAATTATTAATTAAAAAAATTAGTAATTAATGTATAATAGTATCCATAACTACATGTACAAGAATGTTTTTGATAAAAGTTAAAAAAATAACCATAAAAAATTCATATATTGTCAAAAATTCCTTTTTCCACAATATAGCTATTTGTGCTATGTTATAATGCTTATTACCTAAACAATAATAATACTAAATAATTTTTTAAATTTGTATTTTCGATCTCCTCCAAACTTGTTTTCAAAGGTGAATTACAAAATTATCAAGACTTCTTGCACTTCATTTGTCGGATAAAAGCATAACATTTACTACAACATTTCGGCCGTTGTACGCTCCGGCCTTCTTCAGGTAGTTGGAATGTCGAACTGAACCCTCAAGGGCACATGGCACAGTGGATCATGGAGTTAGTTAGATTCAGTGACAGGACCCAAAAGAGTGTGAGTTCAATAATCATGTTAAGGCAGTGGAGAATATTCTTAGATTCATAACAGGAGATAACTGATAACTGACATCCATTAAACATGGCACATGGAACTAGAACAGTTTATCCCAGTGAGCGAAATAAAGGGTTCAGTTCAACATTCCAACCACCTGAAGAAGACCGGAGCGTACGACGGCCGAAATGTTGTAGTAATTATTATGGGGTCCTCCCCTTTTTCATATAAGTGGACTCGACCAATGTGTTACTTGGACTGCTGCCGTTAAATACCCAGAGTAAGAGAGTCAGTTAGAGAATACAGAGTGAGTTGAGATAGTAAGAAGACTGAGATTGTGATAGAGTTGGAGGTAGAGTAATAGTGTGAGGTAACCGCTTGTAGAAGTCAGTTACAAGCACGTAGACTCTAAGGAAGTCCTACTTCGAGACTGTATACATGTATATATATATATATATATATTATTGCTACTAACCGCGTTCCTGGATTTACTAACAGAATTACCCATTGTATTATTGTGTAAATACATTTAATTTCTTATATTTAATTCTTGCGTTTGTCATTCATTGGAGACCGAATTTCATCTCGGAATCCACAACAGTAAATATGGCGACAGAGACGAGGACAATAGTCCGAATAATGTAAATAGTGTACATAATACCTCGTCTCAAGAATATAGATAAATATGTAAAAAGACAGTCCTGTCCACCTTCGTAATACAGGAAATTACTTCTTGACAATATCAATATACTACACCATGAAAATAATAAACAAAATCTTCAAATTCTTGACGCCTCCTGTATGAAAAGCAACCAACTAACACTAAACAAAATTTTATACGAGTGTAGTAGCACTGATTTGATTAACATTTAACGCCAAGTTGTATTTTTAACAGCTCTGGTTAGCTCCCTTACATTGCAGACGCTTGTTTACAAAAAAGACATTGTAGATAACAGTTAAATTTTAAATTCGAAAATAAATATAACAGATCGCTTTTACAAAAATGACTGTCATGATGATCCCAGTAACATTAAGTTTGTCTTTATAATTCACTACTGAGGATGATCTCAGAGCAGAGCAGATCGAAAGTACTTGTGTTAACAAAAACTACAGCGCCTTTATTAATGAACATCAGAGAAGCTAATTCGAGAACTAGAAAGGATTATTATAAAAATAAACAAACATAATATGCCTATATTATTCACTGAAATATGCTTGTATGATATGCTGCCTAATATATATATATATATATATATATATAATTATTAATTTAAAAATATAATTCCAACTCGCGACATAAGAGGTCTCATGTTTCAAAACAAGAGCCGAAAACTTCAATATAATTATTTGAATTAAATTGAGTTAAAGTAAGCTCTGTTCCATCTTCAAGCGAAATTTTTTTTTGGAATAACGTATTTCTGAAATTTACGTGTTTTAATAATTGAAATCAAAATTTCCACGGTAACAGCTATGGCGAATTGTTTAAATTGGGTTAGGCGCGTGTTGGGTGTTAATAATAAGTATCAGTATAGAGTTACTTTCATAGATGTCAAGTCAGGGAAAGGTGGGGGTGTCTAAATATATATATTTATGCATATGTATGTATGTATATATGTATATATGTATGTATTTATTTATTTTTGTATGTATATTCTAGGGTTTGTTTGTATATATCTACCGCCCCAACAAAGATATGTTCCAGGCTATTAAGGTGAAAAAATACATAACTGCCTCCTGAAATACAAATTCTCCCGAGAAAGCTATATATACTGTTGTGATAATATGGACACCCACGTTGAAAAGGAAGAAGTGGTTTTTTATCGCGATCTTAGGTATTCCTGTTTGATAGCCAGCAGATGATTCATTTTGAAACCTTCTAAGTCGTATCCACTTTGGTTAAAGGGGAACAGGGAAGGAGTGGATGAAGCGTCAAAAAAATGGTTATTGATTATTTCCTTTCGTTGGTCTATATTAACAATCATGTTTGGGATCGGAGGGTCAGTTCTGGTTCTCCCTTGGCAAAAGACGGCTTTTATCCGTCGTCTGGTTCCGCTACCACCTATTCATAATGCCAAGCAGACGTCAGGAGGGGTAGATGGAAAAGAAATTGGTAGGAGGGAAGAACTGATCTATGAGATCCACATAGCAAAAGTTGTTCAAGTGACACCCAGGCGAAGTCCTGAATAAAACATTTACATATAATACAGGAAACAGGATTCGTGTTATTATTCCTCAACATGATGTTTAATTCTTCTCATCGTTACTTTGTGAGCATGCAGCAGGCCCTTTCCCAGTTTTCGGTGTACACCGAGGGGAATCGAAATGTAATGTGGGGTAATTATTGGGTGGGCGCTGGAAAGCTGGGTTAAGGGTGGGTCAAAGTTATACTATGTATGGTTATAACGCGTGAGTGATACAAGTTCTGTTATAGTGTGTTATAAGGTGTCATACTGACCAAGTAGTTTAGGCAGAAAAGTTCAATTTTTTTCCGAGGAGTTTTTCTTTCTTTCTTTCTTTCTTTTACTCTCTCCCTCCCTCCCTCCTCTCTCTCTCTCTCTCCTCTCTCCTCTCTTTTTTTCTTGTTCTCTCTTTTTCACATTCCTTGTGCCTTTCTCGTTTTCAATCCCCTTCCTTTATTTGCCAGTTCTTTGTATTTTACTTACCACCTCTATTTACATTATTCCGTCTCTCTAAAACGCGCACTCTCTCTCTCTCTCTCTCTCTCTCACTTTCTCTCACTTTCTCTTCCTCTCTCTTTCTGCATATCTTTCTTTCTCATTTTTTCTTTTTTCTTTTGCTTCCACTAATTTCTTTCTCATATTATTTTCCTCCACCCATTTTTATGTAAGTCAAGTTGTCCATAACTATCTCGTTAAATTTCTGTGTTCACCTCTGTTTCTTAATATCTCTTTTATCTCTCTCTCTCTCTCTCTCTCTCTCTCTCTATCTATCTATCTATCTATATATATATATATATATATATATATATATATATCTGTTCATTCCTGTTTCTTAATGTCCGTCTATCTACCTATCTGTCTGTCTATTCCTGATCCTTCCTATATAACAATCATTTAACTTTCTTCTTTATCTATTGATCTATATCTTTTATTTATATATATATATATATATATATATATATATATATATATAAAGTGTATTCATATCTACGTATATTCATATTTACCTATTTAACTTTCTTTCTCACTCTTCCCTCTCTTTCTACACACACACACACACACACACACAAACACACGCACACATACACACACACACACACACATATGCACGGTGCGATGGGTAAATTGTCGCCCAATTATAAATTTTAATTTCGTGCATCCGCGTCGTTTGCTTTGATTTTGTCGATTGCATAGTATAGTAGGGTCAGTTGGCCACCACCTGTGAGAAAAAGTGCACCATGATGCAATTAACTCCGCCAAAAATTTGGAAGCAACATGCGGTACTGCTTGGCAATCGCGCCGGAAGTTCCTATATGAATATTTCAGAGTGTTTGAATGTTCATTTGAGGACAGTGCAGAGGATTCGGAAAGAGTTGGATGAGTCTAATGGTGATTACGAAGGTACGGCAGATCGGAAAACTCACTGTAATCGTTTTAATAAGGGAGGAGGTCCCGTGCAAATGAAAATCCAGATCAAACGACAGCTGAAAATATGCAAAGACTTACGGACACTCGAACTTTTGAACATGCCGAAGCCCAATCAAGAGCTAGCCTAAATGACACCCGAGATAGGGCGGGTTTTATCCTAGTTATATATATATATATATATATATATATATATATATATATATATATTTTTTTTTTCAAAAAAAAAATTGCCAAAGACGGAAGTGGGAAATGTGCTTCGTTAACTGTATTTCGGAATCAAATATTTTAGTTGCATCTTGATTTCCCACCTAAAGAAAAGTTACTTTTTAACGTTGAAAAAAAAATTACAGTTTTGTAGTGGGTATGTACATGTTCTAATGTAAGAGTTCATAATAGATAAATATTTATTGATCTACTTTGGTATTCACCCCTGTTTTTAATTAATGTTTTGAACGCTGAAATTTTACTCTTCGTTCTTTTACATATATATACATACATACACACACACAGACATATATATATATATATATATATATGGACAGACTGTATTCTATAGCCTTGGATGGCAAGCGGTCTAGGAGAAAGTAACTCTGAATTCAAAACTCTATATAACCCTGGCTTAGCACTTTCTATACAGGATCGTTCACATTTACTCGATGATCCTGACTACGGTCGAATGATGATGAGGATGATGATGATGATAATAATGATGATATATATATATATATATATTTTTTGACCCTTCATATCTATCAATCATTTTAGCATTCTTCTCTCTGTGTGCGTGTGTGCGTGAGTGTGTGTATATATATATATATATATATATATATATATATATTCTTTTCGTCCATCTTTTCTCTGGTCCTCTTCAAAACCTTGTTCTTCTCAAGTTCACTCACTCATTCTGTCATCGCTTACCAATTTTCCCCCCTTCTCATGTTTGTATACCCTTTCTTTTACTTTTTCTCTCTTCTAAGGCTTTTTTTTCTTTTCTACCCCTCACTTACTGTTAGATCTTTCTTTCCTTCTCTTCCCCTCTTCACTGTTTTTACGCCCAGAAGTGAGTAGGCGGATTGGATTTAGGCAAATCGATCCCCCCACCCACCCTCTCTTTCGACTAATTCCCTTTTATTTCTTTTATTAATTCATTAGCTTTATTTTCCTCACGGGATCAATTGCTTTCTCGATAAATTCCCCTCTTTGTTCAAAAGATCAACTTCAAACAGATGCGGACGCACAACGAAACACTCACACGATATTCTACCGGTCCGCAAAGAGGCGCCCATTTGAGTAAATTCTAAGACACACTCCTGGATAGCCAGAGCAGTAGAGAGACACACAAAATCAAATAACGTCACACAAACAGGCAGAGAGAATTTCAAATTCACACAGATCGAAGTACACACACAGACACACTCACTCATACGCATACATGAGTAGCCATCCATACACGCACATTAACAGGACACACATCTGCTTGAAAACACACACTCTTACATGCACTTATACACATGCATACGTTGAGGTAAGCATCTGAACGTACAGCCAGAATCTCACACAGACGCACACACACGCTCATACACATACAACCATACTCTCAAACAATCATGCCTATACAAACCATTCACCCCCATAGATGCACGCATTCTTAAACATGGTGATTGAAAAGTAACTCCCTATTTTATGTATGATGGACTCTCCCGTCTAATTATAATTTTTACAAGATGGGAGAGTCCATCATACATAAAATAGGGACTTACTTTTCAATCACCTTGTATACAAGGGGTGGCGTATTTTGCTTAATGTAAGAATCCCATATGATAAAATTCAGATATTTGAGAGCCACAAAACATGTACAAATTTTACACTTGCCTTTTTGATGCATACACATTTTGTGACATAATTTTTATGTAATTGTTAATAAATGCATAATAATATTTCTTCATTTATGCAGTTTTTTTAAAACTGTTAATTGTTACTCGTTTCAGTAACCACAAAGTACACACATATACCAAATGTTTTCCAAATATTGACTGATGATTTTTTTTTAACTATATTAAATGTATTTTAATACGATAATAGACTCCGGGAACTTCTAAGAAAAATATACGAATTTGCATTTCAGTAACATAAAATTAAACTGCCAAAATGAACTCTAAAAAGGAAAATGAATTATGTTTTTAATGATATTTGTCTTAAAAAATACTTGGTCAAAATATGAAACAAATATGTTAAAAAAAATGTCAACTTATTAAAGATAGTTTAATCAGATACCACCTTACAAAATTGCTGTCTTACCGAATTATTTATATAGCAAACAGACAATGCTACAAATATCAAACTATTAAAACCGTTAGTAGTGATCTTGTGGGTCTCCATATTGGCTGTGAGTTGTTGAAAATCTGGTTGATATGTTGTCATGACTGTTCGATTTACCTCCGTTAGGTGTTGGTTTGTAAAGATTGCACAATGCTTCGGCTTCCCAAACTTCATTACAGAGTGATTCACAACAGTATGTTGTTCTGAAAATTGAGATGAGTCGCAAACTATTTTTTTTCAATCCAGGATATTTTATTTTTGACTGGAATTTATGGATCATCTTTAGATCCAGATCCTCATGTATTTGGTCTCTTAACATCTTAATTTTTTTTTTTTTTTTTGACTGTCAGATTTTCTACACAGACCATTTCAGTAGGGACTATTAAGAAAAACAGTTTTTAGTGTGTTTACATGTAAGCTGTATTAAGTTGCTCCTTAATATAGTTTTCTATTTTTAGTTTGTATCAGTAATATAGATTAAGCACTTTCCTCCTATAACCATCTTGAGTTGGATACTAAATGTAAGTATGCATCTTAAAACATCCAGCTTTAATTCTTACAATTTTTTTTTAATTAGAAGTTCACAAAGAACTGTTGTTCGTGCTAGGGAACCTTGATATATTTGGAAAGGATATTAGAATAATCCAGAACCTATACTGGCAGCAAACCGCCTGCATACGGATAGAAAATGAATTCGGTAAATATAAAAAATAGAAAGGGGTGTAAGACAAGGATGTGTCATCTCACCGGACTTATTCAACCTATACAGCAGGGGTGGCCAAATTTGCTTAATGGAAGAGCTACATACAATGAAATTCAGATGTTTGAGAGCCACAAGACATGAACAAAATTGACACACGTTTTTGTTACATACACAATTTGTGAGAAAATTTTTATATAAATATTATGAAATGCATGTATGCAGTAATGAATGTATATATATATATATATATATATATATATATATATATATATATATATATATATATATATGTGTGTGTGTATGTATATATATATATATATATATATATAAATGCTTTATTTATAATACTTAAATACTTGTATCTATAAAAAAAGAACGTTAAACATAAAAATGTCTTTAATAAATAAATTGTCGGACTTTGTCCATTTCTTAATATATATATATATATATATATATATATATATATATATATATATATATATATATATATATATATATATATATATATATATATATATATATTTATTTTTTTTTATTTTACTGTAGTTGTATTTGCCAATAAAATGTTGCTTTGACCTAGACTCTTTAGCCCTGAATATCCGTTAGGGGAAACCATGAGAGTATTTATAGAAAAGGCACAGAGAAGCAAATTTACAGCGGTGGGAAAATGACTGAGGCTGAGGGGACACATCAGGACCAATAATATGGCTGATTCTTCTTTGGATTTTATCAAGAATCTCTAAATATATAACAGGAGCACCGGACCATATATGGCAGCAATATTCTAAGTGTGGGCGAAAGGTAGACTTATAGATATGTAAGATAGATTCTACAGAGAAAAATTGTCTAGCACGAGCAACTTTCTTAGCAGCTGACTTAGCAATGGATTCAATGGACTCTTTCCACTTCATGTCAGTCGAACACGTATTTCGTGAAGGTGGTAGACACACAGATTGGGTGCGACAGGTGATAATTTTTCATATACACCTGTTCCACATCTCAATTTAGTTCGTTTATTCATAAATTTCGGGTAACGGGATCAGTAGACGATGCGAAACGTTGTGGAAGGCCATCAAAGTTATCAGAATAGAAACTGTTGGATAGTTTGATAGTATGCAGCAGAGTCCAAGAAAATCATTACAAAAGTCAGCACAGTAGCAAAATATTGGTCTTGGAACTGCTCATAAGGTTGTCAAACAAAAATGAAAACTCTTCCTATACAAAATACATAATGATATTCAAAAACAAGATAAGAAAGATCCAAGACTGTATTGATGCTAACAAGCATCACTTTCAATATTGTTGCTAATTTTCATTTATATTCTCCTCCCGTATTCTATACTGAAACATGTTTGTTAATAAATATATAAGTGCATAGTGACTTTCCGAATACCATGTATTAAACACAATTTTATTAGATTGCTTATTTACAAGTATAATTTTATATTTACAAGTAAATATGAATCAACTACAACACAATATTTATTATCTGTCTATATTTCTGAGATGAGGTATTATGTACACTATTTACATTATTCGGACTATTGTCCTCATCTTTGTCGCCATATTTATCGCAACGTTTCGGCTTTTTAGCATCTGTCTATATTTCTGAGATGAGGTATTATGTAGATTATTTACATTATTCGGACTATTGTCCTCATCTTTGTTGCCATATTTATTACAACGTTTCGGCCTTTCAGTATCTGCCTATATTTCTGAGATGAGGTATTATGTGCACTATTTACATTATTCGGACTATTGTCCTCATCTTTGTCGCCATATTTATCGCAACATTTCGGCCTTTCAGTATACGCATCTGAACTGAGCTATAATCAGTTTCGAAACCCTTTGTTAGCAGGTTCAAATCATAAATGTGGCCTTGCACGAGAAGAGGTTGACAAGATCTAATAAGAAGCCCTTTCAAAGATAAAATAAATAAATCTCGTTCATTTGGTCTGGTTTTGATAAGTGTGATAATTTTTCAGCATCCTCATCTTGATCTAAGTTCCATTTAAGCTTTGCAAATGGCTAGAAGCAAATTGACATTAAGAAAGAAAATAAAAACTAGAAAGTATGAAGCACTGCTCATACCACACCATCTCTGTTTGGTCAAAACACAAAGTAGTTTCTTCTCACACCGCCCACGATAATCGATCCTAAAAACAGAAAGAGGTTTGACGTTATAACTGATAATCGATCTTTTAATTTGTTTATCGGAATAGGAATAATGTGTGAATAAAAAAAAAAATAAGTGTGCCTCTTGTCTGCACGTTTCAATCAAGTTTTCCTTGCTTTTTCATACACTGCCTTGCATATTTACGTATATGTATATTGATTTTTCAAGCATACTTCAGTGGCGTTACAAGGCCGAAAGTATGAGGCACCCAGTGAGGATCGAACACACTACTGACTCGTAATTACACCACCTAGAGGTGCTCAATACATTCATATATATATATATATATATATATATGTGTGCATTCTTGTGTATACGTGCTTGTATGTGTGCGCATAGCTAAGTCGATTTCTAAATGTTTGTACGTGCATTGTGTATGTATGTTTGTAATTATGGTTGTGTGTTCGTGTATATGCATGCGTGTCTTTGTCTATATGTGTGCGTTTGTGTATGTGTGTGCGTATGAGTAAGGTTAGTTTTCTTTTATGTGCTGTCTACTTTCATAACTCTCGACAACTTCCTGTCTATTGCAGTCCTGACTAAAGTTCATTTATTAGGCCCCCTCGCCTCCTCCACTGAGCAATCCACGTTCTCGTTAGGTAAATTAATAGCTGCTTTCCTCTATTTCTCTTGCCTTCAATATGCCTTGTGAGTGTCGAATTCTCCAAACCCTCTTTCCTTAGTATGTTCCCTAGAAATTTCAACTGTCTCTTCTTGATGATAAACAAATTTCTTTTTGGTATTCATTTTCTCTAAAACTTCATCGTTGCTCACATATTCGGCCCCTGGTATCATCAGCATCCTTCTGTAAAACCATATTTCAGTTATCTCAAATCCCTTCTTCATCTGTGACTAGATTGTCCAATATTCACTGCCTTTTTGAACAGGTTTATACGTTGTTTACTGTTTAGGATTGAGTTTCCGGTCCCTTCTAAAGTCTATTTAAACTCTATATTTCTAATGTCTCCATCTAAACTCGGAAATTGTATTTATTATTATTATTATTATTATTATTATTATTATTATTCAATAGGAGTAGAGAGGTTCACCTATTGCCCGGTTCACACTCCTCTCTAGTCTTTTCAACAGGAGTAGAGTTTTGTCCTTTGTTTTCTTCAATAGGAGTTGATAGGTTCGCCTATTGCCCGGTTCACACTCCTCTCTAGTCTTTTGAACAAGAGTAGAGGTTTATCCCTTGCTTCCTGTTTAGGATTGGGTTTCCGGTTCCTTCTAAAATCTTCTCGTTCTCTTTTACTCCCAGGAGTAATTTTATTAGAAAAATATGCCAGAGAGTACATATCTTTTCAATAAAAAAACAAAATCATTTAGGTCTAAAGGTGAAAATCTCTTTGATATTGATGATGTCATCAAGAGATCCACCAATCACAGAACAGGCTCTCTCATTTGTATAAGTAAAATGTCTTCTGTATTTGCATTTAATGCCAAATGTATCTCTAAGTCATTTTTAATTTTAATTTTTTTTTTTTTTACTGGACTATCTTTCTGAAAACATTCATCTGGTCACTGCTATCGAATATCAGGGCATGTAATTATTTTCTCTTTTGGTATAGTGGAAAAGTGTTCGTTTGTAGATGGGTCCTTGGTATTCGTCTGTGGTTTGTTTACTTTAATGTACTAAAATTTAAGTTGTTCATTTTTTTGCGGGGCGGAAGTTTGGTAGAATGATATCTAAAAGAACAATACAAATGCAAAATGACGTGTACCTATGTTTTATACATTATGCAAAAGCGTTTGACAAGGAACATTACAAAAAAAATGTAAGAACTGCTAGGAGTAGATAGGTTTTCCTATCTCCTGGTTTCTCTCTCTCTCTTTCTCTCTCTCTCTCTCTCTCTCTCTCTCTCTCTGATTCCCTTTCATTTCTTCTTATCTGTCCGTCTCTTTCATTCTATCTCTTTCTCTTTGTCTTTGCAACTTTCTTTCGATTTTATTCCTTTTCTCTTTCTTTATTTCTTTCTCTTCGTTTTTTTTCTCTTTCCCTACCCTTCATTCTCTCTCTCTCTCTCTCTCTCTCTCTCTCTCTGTCTCTCTCTCTCTCTCTCTCTCTCTCTCTCTCTCTCTCTCTCTTAATTTCTCTCTGGTTCACTTTCACATCTCTAGTCTTCCCGTCTCTCTTAACCCCACACTTTCTGTTCTCTATCTAACACTTTTTCTCGTTCACTCTCTCTATTATTTTTTTCCTTTTTGCCTTTTTCTATCTCTCTGTCTCTCTCTCTGTCTCTCTCTCTCTCACACACACACACACACACAAACACCTTTCCAGGAGGTGTAGTTCTTCTCGGTAAGAAGGAATCTTCGCAAAGCCAAATTACGTTCATTTTTGCAAGTACGTAATACATTTCCAAAAAACAAAACAAAAAAACACACCCAACGCCATTTTACATATTTTTTTATGTTTTCTTTGTCGTTATTTTTGTTGTCGTTATTGTTGTTAGATTTCCCTTCTCTTGGTATCTTATTTCTCGATTCTATTCTCTTTCTCACTTTCTTTCTCTTCTTTCCTTTTTCTCTTTCTTTATTCTTATTCCTCTCCCCCCACCTCTCTCTCTCTCTCTCTCTCGTTTTCCCTTTGTTTCTCTTTCACATCTCTAGTCTTTCCGTCTTTCTCAATCGAACACTTTCTATTCCCCATCTGACACTCTTTTCTCTTTCACTCTCTCTATTCGCTTTCATTCTCTCTGTTGCTGCCCCTCTTTATTTCACACACACACATACACACACATACACATACACATACACACACATACACACACATACACACTTTCCAGGAGGTGTAGTTCTTTTCGATAAGAAGAATTCTTCGCAAACCAAATTTTGTTCATTTTTACAAATACGTGATACATTTCTAAAGACCAAAACAAAAAAACACCCATCGCCATTTTACATATTTTTTTTTATGCTTTCTTTGTTGTTAATGTTGGTTTTCTTTTTCTTCTACAAATTTCAATCGACAAGAAAAAGAAACATTCTTTCCATATTGTAAAAAAATCCTTATAACGCTCCCCCCACCTCGTGCGTTGAAGACAAATATCTCATCCTTCCAGATGTCCTCCTTTAGACTACGTGGGTAGAGTCCATTCGCCTCGCAGATGTCTTTGAGAACAATGTCAACTGACACTAATACAATTACATAACGTTACTAGCATTCAACGCCCCAAAACCTTATAAGCAATGCATGTTAGAATAACAACTGCTGGACGGGTGGAGTCTAAATACCCTACAATGCACAGGTTTAGTGAACAGGTTATTTTTTTTATCGCTAATTAGATACGAGATCCACCAGCGTTCTCATAACTACTTTTTTCTTTTAGGGTGGGGGATCTTTTTATCCGCAAGGGTGTTTCCCAGAATCTGGCCCGGATTTCCCACATTATTGACTTGTATTAACAATGAGAGGTTTTTGGAATTTAAAATATTCGTGGCAAAACATGAGCTTCTCAAATTTTAACCCAAAAATTAGGAGAGTAAATCTGTTGGTATTTTGCTTACATATTCAAGTGCATAATCGCCTGTTCAATTTGAAAATGTCTCTCTCAGAATAATTAAACAACACATACATCGATTATAAAACCAATACATTATCTCGCCGATTAACTTGGACATGGTTAAGTGTAATTGGCAAAAAGAACAGGGTAAAATAATACTAAGCAAACACTAGATATGAAAATCAAAACTAGACAAAGTAATAAGACAAAAAATTAACAAAGTAAGAATTATGTTCATATGCAAAAGGGATACAGTCAAGTGGTTATAGCGTACTGATTTCAAGACAAGAAAGAACAAAAATATAGCGGAGGAGACCGGGAAGTGGTCCATTTTTATTGGTTGGGAAGAAATCCCAGAATGCATCTGTAGTATTTGCCTATAAATTCGGAAATAGAGTGTTTCCATAGAGATAGGAACTAAAAATGTGTCGTTTATCTGATATTTTACCTACGTATTCAAGTGTATGACGTTGTCAGCATAACGATGTTGCAAGCCATTGGAAGAAACATATTGTCCCTGTAATAATAGAATCAAGATATACTGGTTACGCCACAACGTCACTCGAGAAGACAGATGTAAACTCTCTGAACAAAGTGATATATATATATATATATATATATATATATATATATATATATATATATATATATTTTAAATCAATTAATTTATAATATATATATATATATATATATATATATATATATATATATATATATATTATAAATTAATTGATTTAAAACCATAAAAATCAATTAATTTATAATATTATGCTCTGTAAATTTACATTGAGCACTATATTGTAACAATAAAAATATCTATAAGAACACCGGATTATATATCTTACTGTTCTTTCTTTTTATTTATACATTATATATATATATATATATATATATATATATATATATATATATATATATATATATATTAGGTTTAGAATGCAAAAGTAATGACGTAATAATGTCATTTTTGACGTTAAAACATACGTCAAAAAACATTATTACGTCATTTTTTGCACTAATATATATATATATATATATATATATATATATATATATATATATATATATATATAAACATTTTACACCGCCTATTCTATGAATGACCATTCGACAATGCTGCGTCAAACCCTAAAATCAACTGGAACTACTCGACCACGCACCATATTGCCAGTCTTACGGTGTGCAATTTAAAATGTCACGTGTCCATATAAAGTTCTTTCAGACTATAAGTGTTCTTTTTTGCCATTTTCTTTAAGACTTCCTCGTTGCTTAACTCACTCCGTCAGTGGAATTCTCAGTATCCTTCTGTGGAACCGCATTTCCGTAAACTCCGGTTTTCTCCTCATCCGTAGGCAGATTTGAGGTGAAGGTTTCGTGCAGGACCGTCCACACTTTTTGAAGGGCCGAATACAGAGACCTGACGCAATACGTGCCACAGGGTCCCCAAACGACCCTCCGCAGGTTTTCAATTCAGAGTTGTCCTTCTCCTAGACCAGTTGCCATCCATAGCTATAGAACCCAGTCTGTCCTGCTATTTACCTGGAGGAAGAAGAAGAGGATTCACGCGTAAGTATTACGTATTAGCACGTAAGTGAATGTAAATGGATTCGATTGGAATTCGAACTCGGCTCTCCGATTCCTCAATCCAAGCCGATATCCATTACGCCACCGTGCCTCCTCAATATATGCGATATCCAAAATACATGGTTTTCGAATTCACATGTCCATTTTTCAAAGGTGGCGCACGCTGGGATCGACCCCTCTGGAAGTCTAGACAAATCGACCATGGTGAGATTCGAACTAGGGTCTCATGGTCAGAATGCAAATATACATACATACATGCATAAAGCAAATGGTGTCTTTCTGCCAGAGCGGGGAGAACAAATGATCGACAATTAATCTGCTTGACTTTTTGTTTATTTTTCGTTTAAGTTTGCTGTACAGCGAACGATCGCCTCATGAAAGGGAAAATAAACTCGTATCATTATTTACATTTATTCGGACAGTTATCCGCATTTTCATTGCCATATTCTCAACGTTTCGGCCGTTGTACGCTACGACCGTCTTCAGCTGATTGGACTCTTCGCTCTAGCCTAGCGGATAAAGACATTGGTTAGATCTAGTGACTAGAACAAAAGAGTTGTGAGTTCAGTATCTGGTTCCGGCAGTAGTAAACAAAAAAAAAACTTGGAGAGTTGTGTTAAAGGGAAATAACCGAGACATCCAGATGAGGCATGGCACGTGGAACTAGAAAAATCCACCCCGGTGGGCAAAATAAAGGGTTCGGTTCGAAATTCCAATCACCTGAAGAAGGCCGGAAAGTACAACAACCAAAACGCTGTGAATATGGCAAGGAAGACGAGGATAACAGTCTGAATAATGTAAATAATCATAGTACCTCGTCTCAGAGATATAGATAGATCCTGAAGAAGGCCGGAGAGTACAACAACCGAAACGTTGTGAATATGGCAATGAAGACGAGGATAACAGTCATAATAATGTAAATAATGTAAATAATCATAATACCTCGTCTCGGAGATATAGATAGATCCTGAAGAAGGCCGGAGAGTACAACAACCGAAACGTTGTGAATATGGCAATGAAGACGAGGATAACAATCTGAATAATGTAAATAATCATAATACCTCGTCTCAGAGATATAGACAGATAAACTCGTATCATTCTGGATTTCAATAGTTTAACCAGTAGCGCCCGTAGCAATGTGCAACAGTTAATCTTGATATATTGACGAACGGCGCCATATTTTCTTGGCGACCTCAGTTGTGTGGAGGTCACGTTTCTCAAGCAATGATAGCACACAATGTACAATATACACTATGTTACAGGCCTCGGACTGAAGTTGTAAAGCCCTGCCGTAACATCTGTTTGGTTAATTGAGGCGAAAAAGACCGACCGACCCGTTTCCCGTGAAAGGTGCGGGTGGTGAATAGAGTAATCTGTTTGGCGAGGTGTAAATATTAATACTTGCTTGTAATGAAACAATGTGCACAGAGTAATCGTCGCGGCTGATAAAGAAGACATTGGTTTGTTTGTCTTCTCTTTTTCTTAGATGGACAATCGCAAGACGAGCTGATCAAAAAATCGATATATGAAAAAGAATCTGAAAACGAGGCGATTCTTACTGAGTGTGTTTAAATTTTTATTCCTATTTTTCTGATTATTATTCATTTTTATCTTCTTTTTTTTTTTTCGTTACCTCTTTATTTCACTTCCTTAATTTTTTCGTCTTATTTCTTACTCGTTCGTCTCCTTCATCTCATCTTTCTTTTCATTCTTCTCCTCTGCGTTCTTTACCTTCTTCCTTCTTTCTTTATTTCTTTCTTTCTTTCTTTTTTCTTCTTCTTCTTCTTCTTCTTCTTCTTCTTTCTCTCATTTTCTACCTGTTTTCTTTCTACTACATCTTTTCTTCTTCAACCCATTTTTCTTTTTTTATCCTTCTTCATCTTTTTTGTCCTCTTCTTCCTGCAACTCTATACTACTCTCGATTATCCTTTGAAGTTTTTTTTTTCAATTTCTTTCTACCTTAATTCATTTAATGTTTTTTTTTCTCACTTCTTCCTCTACGTGTATACCTATACTTCGTCATCACAACATTTTCGTTATTCTCTCATCATCCTTATTCTACATCCGCTTAATCTTTTTTCGGCTTCCTTTTATCAGTCAACTTCATCTATGTTAGAGATGAACTCCAAGACATAGGTAAGATAGACGAGATTTTAAAGCGAGAATTCTTTTTCATTATCTTTCTTTCTTTCTTTCTTCTCCCTTCATTTCTTTCTCACGTTGTTGCTTCCCTTCTTTCTTTTCTTTCTTTGCTTCTTTCTTTCTTCTGTCTCCCTTTCTTTCTTGTCGTCTTTTCTTTCTCTCTCCCTTTCTTTCTGCCCTTCTTTTTGATTTTCTTTCTTTTTCCCTTCTTTCTGCTTTTCTTTCTTTCTTTTTTATACTCTTCCTTCCTTCTTCCCATTTTTCTTTTTCTTTCTTTATTTCTTTCTTTCTTTCTCTCTTTCTTTCTTTTTCCATTCTTTCTTTCTTTCTTTCATCCTTTCTCTTTTCCTTTCTTTCTTTCCTTCTTTCTTCTTTCTTTCTTTCTTTCTTTCTTCTTTTTCCCCTTTTTCTGCTTTTCTTTCTTTCTTTATTCTCTCTTCTTTTCTTTTCTTCCTTTCTTTTTTTCTTCTTTCTTTCTTTCTTATTTTCTTTTTTTGTTTATTTTTTGTTTCTTCTCTCTTCCTTTCTTTTTCCCTTTCTGTCTTTGTTTGTTCGTTTCTTTCTTTCTTTCTTTCTTTCTTTCTCACTCACTCTTTTCATTTTCCTTCTTCCTCTTCTCCCCATTTCCTTATATCTACAGAAATGCTCCTTGTCTCTTTCTTCTCATTCTTTCACTTCCCTTTTCTTCTTATCTTTCCTCTAGTCTGTCTCTTTGTACTTCATGTCTCTCTTTTTCGAACCAACCCGCCTATTTTTCTTCTCTTTCTTTTTCTCTCCTTTTATTTCATCCCTCGAGAATAACTGCGTAGTATTTATTTGTAGTTTTCTTTTGCTTCTAATTCTATTCTGCTCAATAACTACCATCTCCCGAACTTCTAATATGGTGTTTCCCCATTTTTTTCCTTTTTCTTTTTCATTATTTGAATTGAAACCTGTAAGATATTTGATAAACTATTTTTTTATATTATTTCCAAAAAATCTTATTGGCTGATTTCTTCCCTCTTTTGCAGGACTATTTTTCAATTCCTTCAAAATTTACCACGGATTTTAATGATTTCATTGAGAATACTGACGTCCACGAAGTCTGTCAACGGAAAATACATCAATTCTCTGATTAAATTTCGAATTCTAATTTTTTTAAAATATTACCAAGAACCACATATTTAAAATGAAGGAAAAGAATACACAGATAAAAAAGAAAATTACTATCTTTTGATTGAAGAATGTAACAAAACAAAAACTTGAAACCAAGCAGACGATCTCGTACACCACCTTGAAGATTACCTTTGCACAAGTCATCATAGTTTTATGACCGTTAGCTAT
>CAHIKZ030001479.1:60000-200000 GCA_903632075.3 Acanthosepion pharaonis | reverse complement strand
AAATAGTGTGTAGAGATTTTCCCAGCGTTTCTTAGATGTGGCACAAGACCGAAAGTATGGGGCACCCATTGAGGATCCAACTCACTTTTCAGTAGCAACTGACCTAGCAAGACTAGCTTGCTAACCATTGCACCACGCCGAGGTGCCCTGAATTTTCTAAGCCAGGCTTAGATGTGGCACAAGGCCAAAAGTAGGGGTCACCCAGTGAGAATCGAACTCACTACTCAATCACAACTGTTCTAGCGAGACAAGCTTGCTAACCATTACACTACGTCGAGGTGTCCACAGTAAATAGTGTGTATGTGATATTGTAGACGGTATAAATGTCGATAAAATTAGAGATACTCTTAAACCTTGGAAAGGACAAATAGCTAACCTCCAAGAGAATGGCCATTACGCCTTTTCTGGCTAACTTTTCCGCTAATATAAAGTGGAAAACGTCTCTTGAATCAATCGCTAAGTCTACAGTTAAGAAATTTGGTTCACTATGTCAATATGGACAACTTTTTCTCGTCAGAATCTATCTTACATATTTATAAGTCTACCATTCGTCCTTGCTTTGAATATTGCTGCCAGTTGTGGTCAGGTGCTACTGTTATATATTTAGAGATTCTTGAGAAATACAAAGAAGAATACGTAATGTTATTCGTCCTGACCTGGCATCTCGGCTTCGGTCACTTCCCCACCGCCATAATATAGCTTCCCTGTGTCTTTTCTATAAATACTTTCATGATAATTGTTCTGATGAACTTTCCTCTATGGCACTAGACTTTAGGCGCAGCACTGGATTGGTGGCAAGTTTTCATTATATTACAGTTGAAATGGCTAAAAACGTAAGTTCTATGCTAACAGTTTCTTCTCTTGCACTTCTGAAATCTCGTAGAAATCTCTGTGGCTGAATCAATTAATAGCACGTCAGGACAAATCACGGTTTCCATATAGGTATACAGATACGATTCCTGTAGGAGGACGCATATTTCCGATGAGATTTCTCGAATATTCAGGCCGGTAAATTTAATTAATACTGTTTGATTAAAACAGGGCATTTGCTCAAATAAGCTGTATCCAGAAAAATAATGTGTGAACAAAAAAATATTAAAGAAGAATATTTTTGCCTCTGCACATGTGTTCAACTTCGTTTTAAGCATGTTTATATTCGAAATGTTTTACTAAATGTTTGACGTGGATATAAAAAGTACACCTGGAATTTAATGCTCTTTTTAATATAAAACAAATAAACTCTAATATTTTTTATGGCCTTTGCTTATACGCCACTCAGAATCGTCATAATGTTCACGTAAGAAAAATTAAATTGTTTCATCAGTCAGTTATGTGCCATGCGTGATAAGCGCTTAAGCGGTCATGTATCTTACGATACATGACTGACGAGGCAGATTTTTTTTTCTCGCAGTAGGTTGCAATTTTTTTCTGCTGTAGACCCGTTGCCATCCAAGGCTATAGAACATGGTCTGTCCTGCTATTTGCCCATAGCTAGGAGAGGGAGAAGAAGAGGATCCACACCTTTCCCAAGGGTATTAGCATATAAGTGAATGTAATGGATTCGACTGGAATTCGAACTCGGCTCTCCGATTCTTCAATCCAAGCCGCTGTCCATTACTCCGCCGTTCTTCGGAAAATCGCTTCATACGAGTTGCAAATATTGCACTATACCGGTACAAAGGTATGAACATTTGGGAGTTTATTGCAGTTACTTCCCAGCATATATTTTTATTTATTTAAATCAATTCACCCCAAGTAAGGATATAATGCCAATAAGATGGAAGGGCTTACTGGGAGTGAAAGAGATTGAAAAATACATTAGAAAGAACCGAAAACTGAATCCTAAACAGGAAAGAAAGGATAAACCTCTTCTCCACTTTAAAAGCCCGGGAGGGGGGTGCCTGAAACTGACAATATAGTACGAACAAATTACTATTCATTAAAAAGCAACTGTAATTTTATATAAAGATTTTTTAAGACATTTCTTTTTATACGTTCTTTTTATAGACACAAATATTTAAGTAAATGCTCTGTTTATAATAAACAGTATTAGCAACATTTACCGGCCTGAACGTCCGAGAAAATTTCATAGAAAATATGCGTCCTCTGACAGGAATCGAACCTGTATCCTATACGGAACCGTCATATAACCTGATGTTACCTTACCGATTGGGCCATAGAGGAGCTCTCTGCTAGCAAGGTCGATTTTACTCTATTTTAAGACAATTTTCCATGATTTTCGTTCATACATTCATATCTGCTCAATGCGTATCCAAATGTAAACAAATGACGTCACGCATTATGAAATGGACAAAGTCCGACAATTATTTTTATGACATTTTTTATCTTTATCCATTCTTTTTACAGATAAAATATTTAAGTAAATACTCTGTGTATAATAAACAGTATTAACAACATTTACCGGCCTGAATGTCTGAGAAATTTTCATAGAAAATATGCGTCCTCCGTCGGTAAATGTTGTTATCCTTATTTATTATAAACAAAATTGATTTATTAAATATTTGTATTCTAAAAAGAACGTATAAACATAAAAAATATCTTAAAATTTATTTCTCGGATTTCTTTTTTTCTATATATATATATATATATATATATATATATATATATATATTATAAATGATTTAAATTTAAAATATTTTTTTTTATTTTCTAACCATGTTTCAAATTAATTGAAATTTGTCTTTAATTTAATCACAAAATTAAATTCATTCTTTTTAACTTTTCATTTTTGAGACATGGTTAGAACTATTGTAAAAAAAAAAATTATTTTATATTTATTAATTTATATATATATATATATATATATATATATATATATATATATATATATATATATTTATATATTAAAAACAATTAATTTATAATATTAATGCTAATGTAAATTTACATTGATATTGTTGTGTAAAAATAAAAAATATCTCTAAGAACACCGGATTATATATCTTAAAGTCTTTCTTTATATATATATATATATATATATATATATATATATATATATATATATATATATATATATATATTTTCAATATATATAAATTCAATATTCCAAAATTTAATATTTATACGTTTGATTTTTGATGTGTTTAATATTAAATAATGTTTTAGTTTGTATTTCATTTATAGATGCAAGTTTGTTAATATCACCATTTCTCCTCTACAAAAATTGTACATCTGGTTCTACTAATGACTTCATAGATCAATTCTGTCATTTATCGACTGTAGTACGATGTGTACATGTAAAATTTTTGTGAAAGGGAAATTATCGAATGAATGAATCAGTAATTGTGACTAGCTAGATTAAATGATAGAACAGAGATGCCTAGCTTCTCATTTCCTTATTTTTAGGCCTTATGCCACACTTAATGTAATTACATCAACAAATATCCTACGGGCACAGCCAAATGAAAACTTAGTGTTTTAGTATCTGTTACTTTTCAAAATATGGATATGGGTGTTGCTCCGTTTGCCATGCCAATTAAATCCTCGTTATAACATTTCCTGGGGGTGGGTTGCGACGGAGTTTAGCTTGCGGTATTCATTTCATTTCAGGCTGTACTAGGTTACAATGTACCATGAGCAAAGGAATAAACTTGATCTGATCAACTGTCAAATACTGAAGATGAGTTGTCTTTACAAGTCTAAAAGTTTTAAACTGTACTGCTATTTACCTAAAACAACACCAGGGAATGATGGATTCAAGTCTTTTCTGAAATATCCGATATGATTTTATTTAAGGCTCTGTTGCATTGGATGAAGTGGCTCTGTGTATATGATCACGAATATTGTCGTCAATTGCAGTGGGATACGATGAATCAGTTGCATTGGGTGACGAGGCTTATAAAAAATTATGTCACGAGGCTGGGTTGGATTGGGTGACGAGGCTAGGCTGCATTAGGTCACGAGGCTGCGTTGCATTGGTTTACGAGTCTATTTTTTATATTAGGTCACGAGGTGGGTTGTATTTATATGATAAATATATATATATTTTAATCACGAGGCTGCGTTATTTGATGAATAGACTTATATGCAATAATCATTCAAACTGCGTTGCATATGGGTGACGAAGCTTATTTTGCATTGGGTTTACGAAGCGTGGATGCAGTGTCTGACGAGGATAGTTTGCAGTGGTCAGACAAAGCTTGGTCGCAGTGGTAGACAAAGTTTGTTTGCATTGTGAATCGAATATATATTGCAATATAACATATTTATATTGCATATATAAACGATACCGATTTGCATTGGGTGGCGAGGCTGGGTTGCATTGGGTGGCGAGGCTGGGTTGCATTGGTAGACAAGGTTGCGTTGTGTTGGTGACGAGACTGGGTTGAGTTGGAGGACGAGGTAGGGATGCCGTGACTGATGAGCCTGGTTTGCAGTGGCTGACGAAGCTGGGTTGCAGTATTTTGAAAATATATTTGTTGCATTGGGTGACGAGGCTAGATTGCATTGACTGACGAGGCTGGGTTGCATTGGATTACGAGCTGCGCTGGGTTACGAGACTGGGTTGCATTGGGTGACGAGGTTGGGTTACATTGGTGACAAGACTGGATTGCATTCGGTGGCGAAGGCTGGTATTAAAATCTGACGAAGTTTGCTTTTAATAAATTGACACGGCTTATTCTTGCATTGGGTGGCGAGGCTGGTGAGCAAAATAATAACTGAAATCAGATTATAAAAATCTTTGGATTGCATTTGGTGACGAGACTGGTATGCAGTGGCTGATGAATAAATGAAATTTGTGTTCCAGTCTGGATTGCAAAATCAATGAGTCTGGATTGCAGTGGCTGATTTGAATCTGAAAGATTTCTTCGTGCTTTTCGCGCACTACAAAGATTCCCTACCTGATTTCTAAACCAAAATTGTTCTTCTAGACTGGTTGACAGCTAGGGATAAGGAACTTTTCTTTCGTAATATTTACCTATAGCTGGGATATTCATGTTAGAGGTTAGAATAGAGAAAAATCGAGGATAATCGGAATTACAACGAAAGTTGTACTAACATTCAAAAATGAGTCAGCTGCAAATTTGTGAATTAGGAAAGTCGGCCTGGTGAACTTAACACTCAAATGTTCAGTCTGTTCATCGATAGACCAACATCTCTATCGCTTTAAATCTTTTTCATCTGTCCAGAATTCTCTGCAATATAGATTATATATTACGTAATTACTTGACGTTCTTTTCTCCATTTTCTAATGATTTTTATCTTAACATTTTGCTTAGTTTTTGATGGGCATTTTCCGCTGTTCCTATTTACCGTGGGCAATTGTTGCAGTTAAAATTCGTCGTTATATTGATTGGCTGGCCAGCGAATCTAGTTTACGATTCATCCCGACATGGCAAGCGCCATATTGGACGCTCTAAGAAATTACCAATGTTTAACAAATGCGTGTATTCCTCGTCAAAACAAATCCCCAAACTCTATTCGTAATATGCCTTTTTATTCTTATATTTCACTTTAAATTAATCCAAGATGTTTAAACAACCAACCACTGCCGCTAACATTTCCAAATAAACGCGGAATGACATTGAATGGACCTCTTGCATTTACGAATGACTTACACATGGCCGCCTCGCCCCATAATAATTAAGAAGCTTATCTCGTGGTCCGCTGCTATTGTTGTGAGTTCGATTCCCGCTGGGTGACCCATATTCTGTGACAGTGTATCGCACTAAACAGCCTAACATCAGTTCCACTTAAGGTCTGAGGTAAACTTAATTCTCAAAAGACGTTCAAAATATGGCGCGTCTTTGAGATTGTAACCGTTCAAGGTGAAGCGAAAAGGCCGTGAACCGAACGACGATGAATGAAATGAAACTAGCTCGATTTTACAAGTACTGAAAGTTACAAGCCACAGTGCCAGTCGCTCTAACGCTATTTCCATGGGAAAATGTTCAAATTTTCCACTATTTTTTTATTTTTTCAATTTTCCACGAAAAACAAATCATTACATTTTCCTCGTATTTCATTTGTAAGGAGGAAGTTACACTCGTACATTTTTTTTTTTTTACCGAGAACTGTAATATCATTGAAAAAACTCCTGCGCGGTTCCTTCCCTAAACTTTACACTCCTAATCTCTTAAAGTCAAAGGTCAATCGCTATCTATCCTCCTTATCCTCATAATCTTCACTTCGTTTTACCGCCTCTTTCATTCATATTACATACGTCAGTTCAGTAACCCTATATCTTACGGTAATATCACGTTGAAACACCGATTCTCATACGATCTAGGTTAAACAACACCTAGATGGGTGATCGCTTTTGAATACCAGGTGCAGTAAGCGTTCATTAGATGTCGAATCCATACAAGTGCACGATTTACTGTCATCAAGATGCATTTAATTCGGTGTCGAATCTTTTATGCCTTTCTCTACCATAAATCTCGCTCTAAATATCCAGTGCTGTTCGATAAAAGTGACTCACCTGATTTTACTTTTACTAAATGTTCTCTTCTCCGATGAAACGAAAGTTGAGCTAAATTCAAAGGATACGCGACCTAAAATCCAAAGAAGAAGCTTTGAAAGCTCTTTGAATTTATCAGTAAGTACTGTCAAGGACCCATTCAGTATAATGTTCTGGAGATGCTTTTCTTTTCATGGAACTGGTTTCTTAAAACCTATTGAAAAGACCCTCAGGAGTGAGCAGTACAAGAGAATTTTTAGAGTCTTGTCTGCTCCCTTCTGCTGAAAGGGTGCAAATCGACCCCACCAAGCTCATTTTTATGCAGGATAATGCTCCCTGTCACAAATCAAAATTGATGAAGGAATACTTTGATGAGAAGCAGGTGAGTGTTATGACATGGCCGCCCCAATCTCCTGACTTCAACCCCATAAAAACATATGGAGTATTATAAAGTACAGGCTCTCGAGAAAGCAGTTGAGCAACATGCTCCATAAGTTCATCGGAGAAAAGAACATTTAGCAAAAAACATCAGGTGAGTCACTTTTATCGAACAGCACTGTAGTTGTTGCATGAATTTGATCATGGTTCAAGGTGATATAACGGATAACAGCACCTAATTGAAAATTGGAGATCCGAGATCTAATTCCAGTTGGGTTCGTTATATCCACAGTGCAAATATCCTTTGGGAAGGGTATGAATCCACCTCTCCCCCTAGCCAGCTTTCGATTAAGTTAAAAGTCAATCGATATTCATCCTCCTTGTTTTCATAATCATGAATTCCTTCTACACCCTTGTGCAAATTAATTGAAACAAAACGAATAATTCCGCCATTATTTACTATTTTTTCGTATTTTTTCAATGAAACATGACCCAATGCAAATGTTAGTACTTCGTATATCCATTCCACGAAGACCTTCCTTGCAGATTGACCACAGATTCTCGTTTGCATTTAAATCAGGAGAGTGTCTGGGCTAATCTATAGTACTTTGATTTGCTCACTGGTAAGGCTTGCCAGTGAGTTTTTGCAGCGTTACAATTTTCGTACGCTTCCTTGGAGTAAGGTGCATCGCAGACAATGGCTGTAGGACAACTAATCGACAGTCGAGACAATAACGACTGGGCGTGATAAAAATCTGATGCCATCACGGATGCCGCAATATCTTTCAAGTGCAAACAAATTTCAGCAAACACCTTGAAAATGGATTCATATTACTGCACACCACTGCAAATGGCCTAATCAGAGGAAATAATAGAAATCGATTACACCCTGTCACACCAGTTGGTCTAAAACTGACGGTATGGTGAAAGAAAGGAAACTAAAGCGGTTGTTTCAATTAATTTGAAAGGTTTATCGGTTCTTTTTTTTATTAGCTGTTTTTGTAATTTCCTCCTGTTTAAGGGTTGATAAACCGTAGAAAACGGATCAATCAATCAGAGCTGATATTCATTAAGATATTTCCTGATTGAAATTCTATTCTTTCTTTTCAAAAGTATGATGCCATTATATATCGGCTATTAATATATAAGTTTATTTTTGGATAATCCAACAACCGGTTCGCTAAGCTTTTATAATTTTAAGAATCGCTTGTAGCAAGCCGGTAGGATACCACCACTGTAATATTTACTTTTGCATTTGTTTTGCTATTCCTCATTAAAGTGTCTTTAACCCAAACCACAGTGATATTAGTCCCAAAATTTTTAAACTCTATTCTGCCCCGTGCTCTGTTCATCATGATTCGAATTCATTTTTTATATGCCTCACAAAAAATCGTCCGAACAAAAATGCGTTCGAATTTCTTGTAATTTTAACGATATAAAAAATGGATCTTCTAAATTCAATATGCATAATATTACAGATGTTGGATATTTTATTTAATAAGTTTATAATTTTATCAGTGCTGAAATCATCTAAAGCGACCATCATGATTGCAATTCCTCTGGTCATGATGTTTCGTTCCTGTTCAATTTGCCCAGTGACTGGTTCCCCTTCAGAAAAATAAAAAAAAACGACCATATTTTGGTGTATTGTGGAAAGTGTTCTCCGATTTATTAGTTCCATCTTTGAATTTTGTTTTCTTCATTTATTTTCAGTTCTTCCTCTTTTGATTCTATGCATCCGGACGATGACCATGTCTTTTGATGCATTTCGTTGAGTCATTTCTCTTTAGCTTGCCTGTATCTGTTTACGATTTCTTCGTATAAGGTTCTATATTCTGTACTATGCATTGGCATTGTTTTCTGTCTCATTTTCTTTCTGTCAAGAATTTCATTTATCATCCATTCCTTTTTTCTTGTCTAGCTTTCTTTGTTGATGTTACTAAAGCTTCTCTTAAAGGATCTTACTTCGAATTTCCATTCTCATTTAATTCATGAAACCGTCGTATGCATCACTTTCATTGTTTCTGTTTCTACAAACCTCGTTCAAATTCACGTCATTCAAGAGTTTGTCATATTGCAATTTGGATGCTCTGTTGGCTCTCTTCAACTTTCTTCTTTCACTCCAAGGTTCCATATCACTGAAAGGTGGTCGCTCCCGCAGTCGGCCCTTGGATATGCTTTACAGTGTAAAACTGGATTCCTGAATCTTTTGTTAGTCGTTATGTAATCGATTTGTATCTATGTTTTTCATCTTGGCCTTCTCAATCTCCATAAATGTGCTCCTGAAATCATATGTTGACTACGACTGGGTCATTCGACGGGCACCACTGGACTCGTTTTTCTTTACGTCCATTACGGGTCCTACTTCAAATTTGCCGACTTTTAATAGTAACTCTGATAGTTTCGATCATGTCAACTTGGCAACAGATCCCAAAAGTGGCCTAAAATCTCTTGTTTACTGGGGCAAGGAATGGCTTGTTATTTTTAACGCCACCAAAACAAAATTGCTTTCTATTAATCATCTGAGATATCCCTTTCTTTCCCTCCATCAATATGACTAATGGTAACCTCCAGAAGAGTGACTCCGTCATTTTTTAACGTTCTCTATTGACATGAAGTGAAAAGATTATATTGAATCAATTGCTAGGTATACAGCTAGGAAGTTAAGTTTTATTGTGTCGTGCTAGATATTTTTTTCTTCAAAATCTACCTTATATATTTATAAATTTACGTCTATAATTCAAATATTACTGCCACATTTGGTCATTTGCTCCTGCTGTATATTTAAGATTCTTGATAAAATTCAAAAAAATATTCTGCAATATTTTATATCTTGACGTTTACCCCATAAATGGTTTTTTACAATTACCTTTTCTAAATATACTTTCATGATAACTGTTCTGATAAAATGTTTGCACTATGATACCTAATTTTGTTTATTTTATTAATATTTACAAGATTGGTGAAATAATATCAATTCATAATTTTACAGTTGAATAACTAAATTCTTTGTTATTAGCTTTTTGTTGATGTTGCACTTCACGTTTTAAAAAAAATTCCAGATCTCTTGCTTTCCTGTCAACTTTGATCTTCAAAAATTGAAATTCAATTTCAATTGTTATCTACTGTCTTCCTGAATACTCTTCTATTGTTCTCACTGAATTTTTGCTTGTGAAACTCTCTTATGGCTTCTTGCTTTCCTGTCAGCTTTGATCTTTAAAAATTGAAATGCAATCTCAGTCATTATCTACTGTCTTCTTAATTCGTGTTCTTTTATTGTTCTTAATAGTATTTTTTCTAATGTTCTTTTAACACTCAGTAACTCCTTGTGTCTTAGTGACTTCATTGCCTTGATCCGGGTGAAATGACTAAAGAAATGGCTGCGATGTGATGAACGAAAAAAAAGAACCACAATATTTTTTCTCTTCAAAATCTATCTTACACATTTATAAGTCTACCATTCATCCACGCCTTGAATATTACTGCCACATATGGTCTGGTACTCCTGCTATATATTTAGAGAGTCTTGATATAATACAAAGAAGAATCTGCAATATTTTGGGACGGGACCTGGTATCCCGGCCTCAGTCACTTTACCACCACTATAATGTGGCTTTACAGTGCCTTTTCTATAAATACTTTTCGTGAAAATTTGTTCTGATGAACTTTCTTTTATGGTAACTAATATTTATGCACTAGATTTGCAACAAGTTCTCATCATTGTACAGTTGAATTAGCTTGATGTAACCGTAATGCTAACAGTTATTTTCTCGTACTTTTTGCCTGTGGAACTCTCTTCCGGTTTCTGGATTTCCAGCCAACTTTGATCTTCCAAAATTTAAATGCAATGTCAATCGTCATCTACTATCTTCTTGATTCTCTCTCCTTAATCTTTTACTCTTCCTTAATCTTTAAGCCATCCTTTGTGCCTTAGTGGCTTTATTGCCTTGCTTGGAGTGAAATGATTAAAAAACATATTATAATTTCCCAACTTCTCTACGTTGGCATTAAGGGAAAATTTATTACATACACAAAAATTTAAACCCTTTTGAAATTATTTATATGCATTTATATGTTCTTGAATATGTCTATATCAAACATTATTTTAAAATAATTTTTCCTGTCATTATATATACGAGGGTTTCTGAAACATATACTAGCCATCATATAAAATAGGGTTTCGGAAATATAACGTTGCATTCGACTCTTTGAAGAGGTCCCTTTCTGACAACATTACCCTTGTTCCAACAAAACTTTCAGTTCTCAAATGTTTTCTTTTTTTCATCTGCAAAGGCATCAGTTATATTCAAATTTTCCAAGAATCTCCTTTTTAGAACTTCAAAAAAATCTTTATATATATATCATATTTTTATATGACATAACTAATTTGATGCGATATTCGACAAAACATTAAATTAATTAAAATTAAATAACTGAGACGTTAAGTACTTACTCTATCGGCAATTGACAAGACTCCGTTTATACAGGTTCTTCCATCTTTTGATCTTCGTTATACCATAATAACCCATAAATATATAGTGTCTAAACGCAATATTTAACGTCCCTTCTGATTGGTTGGTATACTCGTTAACGTCCCTTCTGATTGGTTGATATACTCGTTAACGTCCCTTTTGATTGGTTGACCAGTTAAATCCCGTTCGCTATATATTCCAAATAAAGTCTTATATGCAATAATAGGCACCTCGATTAATAATGTAATGGCTAAAAATTTGTCTTGCTAGAACAATTACTATATATTAGTAATTCAATGATCATCACTGGGTGCCCCATATTTTCGGAAAAATGCAGCATCTAAGCTTTGCTCGTAAAATCACTATATGCAATTAACTGCATTCCATCTTCCATGTAAACATTTTCAGGCTATCATCATTGTGTCTTGTCCGTGCATTGCTTAATATATTGTAATGTAATTGTTATCTTTGATAATGGCTTATGTAAGCCAAAGCTTAGATAAAAAAAAAATATGTATCAATATTGTGATTTTCTTTCTTTGTTTAATGATAATGTTATTAAGCTTATCAGACGTTATGAAAAGAATTTACATAAAATAAATAGACAAAATTTGTCTATATTATTTAATGAAACATATATATATATATATATATACGTGGGTGCAAATTATTTAAAGATAGTGTGTGTCTGTAAAGGAACAAAATGAATGAAAAGACGAGAAGAAAACCATTCTTAACCGACGCGTTTCGTCCTCTGGGGAAAATTATCAAGGCACATGCAGGATTTTTTAAAGTTTTTATATACAAAAGCAAGGATGCCATTGGTGTCTCAAGCCTTTTAAATTAGCTAACGTTAATGATGAATATTCATCAGGTGGCTGAAAGTCAGTCAAAACATACGGAGGACACAAAGTGTCATAATTCAATGTCTGGTAAGACAAAGGTAAACGAGTAATATTCAAGAAATATATATATATATATATATAAGTCAACACGCAGAGACGACAGGCTGTTTCATGCTAGACGCAATCGTCAGGCCGCGAATGTTGGATTTTTCCTCGACTATTTATATATATATGGGTTAGTGGTGCATTGTGGGAAATCTATTCTGGCGGTTATTTTTACGGGAGCGGCTTGTTTATTTATTTATTTATTTATTTGTTTGGGTTAATTTATTTCACTTGTTTTTCAATTTCATTTTCTATTATTTATTCTTATCGTTTTTCGATGTTTTATTAACGTAGGAAAAAAAAATTTGGAGGGGGAGATTTGCTTGGGTCGCTTATTTAATAGTTTGTTTTGGTCTGAGAAGATAATTAAAGCAATTTATTCTTCCAATGTTTAGATTGCTTGCCGTAGTCTATTCTGTTATCTATATGTGTGTGTGTGTGTGTGTGTGTGTGTGTGTGTGTGTAAAATATATAGAAAATAGTAAAGAACTCGTTAGGTAAATAATCCAAATTTCTTTACTATTTTTGTTATTATTTTTTTAAAATAGTTACTCGATACAAAAGTAGAGCATATACATATATATATATATATATATATATATATATATATATATATATATATATATATATATATATAAATATATATATATATATATAAATATATATATATATATATATATATATATATATATACTTTTAATAATTGAATTTAAATTGTGATCAGATTGTTATGAAAATCATTGACTTATGTACTATGAGTATATATATATATATATATATATATATATATATATATAAATATATATATATATATATAACCCCAAGTAAGGCAATAGATTCAGTAAGATGCAAAGGGTTACAGATTGTGAAAGAATATGAGAAAAAGAAGAGAAATTAAGGAGACAGAAGATAACGATTGACATTGCATTTAAATTTTTGAAGGTCATAGTTGACTTGAAGGAAAGAAGACGAAATAGAGTTTCACAAACCAGAAGTGCAAGAGAAGAAACGGCTAGCATAGAACTTGCGGTTATATCTCATTATTTCAACTGTATAATGATGAAACCTTTTTGCCAATCTGGTACTGCACTTAAATTCATTAATTTTAAGCGTCAATGAAGAAATTTCACACACACAATAGAAAGGGCACAGGGAAGTTACATTATGGTGGAGGTAATGTGACTGAAGCCGAAATGCCAATACAGGACAGATAACATTGCAGATTTAACATATTTTTCCTATGAACTTATGCCAGAATCCACTCAATAGATAACCAGAGTTATAATATTTAATTTATATTATGCAATATACAGATATAAGTAATTGAATAATTTAAATTAAATAAAATAATTAAATAAATAAATAAATAAGAAGTACATTTATATCACGATAAATATTTGTTGAAAATACCTAGTTTTTTTTCTTAATATTCGATTAACATATATATAATGTCTACTTTCAACACAATTCTACCTCCACTATCGCAGGTAATCAAAAGTCGATTGGAAATACATCTCAAACCAGACCTAAAACTTTCTAGTATATCGTAAACCTAAGAAACTTATAGGTAGTAACCAAGTTTCAAATGATAAGTAGTCTATTCTGATATTTTGCGGGGTAGGGAGACACTATTAGCATACTTATATATATATTTACACAAATCATACGCATTCCCAAAGAACAAATGTTAACATACACTTAACACACACACATTACCTTCCCAGCAACCAATAAAAGTGTCAAAATGACTAAGGGAATTCTGAGTCGTATGAATCTTTCCTGCCTCTATCTTAAAAACAACTTAAAAGAGGCCGTTTGACCAGCACAACGAATGACCAAAAGTAATGATAAGACACACACACACATTTATATATATATATATATATATATATATATATATATATAGAGAGAGAGAGAGAGAGAGAGAAGAGACCAGAGATCCGACAGTATGAAGAAAAATATACGGAAAAAACAAAGAAAATCAGACCAGAACGTCCGACGTTGACATTATATTAACATGCATAATTACATATTAGGATTTTTTGTTTGTTTTTTCCGTATATTTTTATATTCATATATATATATATATATATATATATATATATATATATATATAGTATCAAATGACAATTGGAAAAAAAAAAAAGATACATTTTGCCGACGCGTTTGGTCTTCCGACTTTTCAAGGCAAAAATGAAATCGAAATGTTTTTGTTGTTATAGTTACATTAAAATTCAAAATTAAAAAGATAGACGCTTGTGCCTAAGCCTTTTTTTCTGGTTAATGTAAATTACCTTTATAGTAAGGGTTTATTATTATAATTTTTTTTCTCTATGTCGACAATATAGTTAAATTCCCAGATGAAGTCGACAATATAGTTAAATTCCCAGATGAATTCTTCAATTACTTAGTTAATTATAAATTCAGGTTATTTTATTTAATTATTTAAAATTTTTTAACTTTCAGCACATATCGAAATTACTTTTAGATAAATGTGTCAATATATATATATATATATATGTAGTTAAATTCCCAGATGAATTTTGTGGACAAGACAGATTGGTATCAAATGACAATATTATATATCAATATTTATATTCATAAAATTGATAATGTTAATTATATATTTTATGAATACGTCCTGAAGATGGTTTATTAGACCGAAACGTCCGACGTTGACATATTAACATTAAAACAGCATATTTGTATATAAGGATTTTTGTTTGTTTTTTCCGTATATTTCTCTTCATACTGTCGGATCTATATCCATATATTTGCTTGCATATATATACATATATATATATATATATATATATATATATATATATATATATATATATATATATATGTATGTATGTATATGTGTGTGTGTGTGATGCCATTTTGTATTTCTACCAATGTTCGATTATCTCACTTGTATTGGGACACTTTTTTGCAAAAGTTCCATAGCTACAAGGGATAAATTTAAAATTTTAAAATAGCTATAACAGAGTCCGTTCGCGCGTGTTTTAAAAATCAGCATCACGACAAAATGCAGATTTTATAACAGGTTCTGTCAGGGTTGAAGAAAGTATCTGAGCTGATGTCTTTAATAGGGATTAGCTAGCCATCTTTGCAGAGATGCCTACTCGGATACGATGCCAGCCAAATATATATATATATATAAAAAGGTATATAAATATATGTGTATTTGTGCGCGTGTAATCCTGCAATAAGGCAGATATTTGATGATATATTTAATAATTCATAAGATAAGATTCTCAGGGCTAATAAATACATATAATTTATTTCACTGATAACGAAAAATGAATTGCATAACGTCAGATTAAGTTAAGATAAAATCGAACAAGCAACTTGCAAAGCTAAAATGTATTTTAAGATAAAGTATGGTAGGACTGGTTGTAATTCGGTGCCTTATTTAAAATCAAAAGATTTCCTTCCATGAAAGAATCCACATCAATTTAACTTTAGACACCTACCGTAGAGCGATACTTAGCAACAATTGTTATCACTTGAATCTGTCTTGCAATTTTATAAGTTTACCATTCGAACGGACATGTATTATTACTGCTACCTCTGGTCCGATGCTTCTGCTATGCATCTAGACAGATTCTGCAATGTTATCAGTCCTCAACTGGCATCTCAGCTTCAATCAATTGCCTACTGCCATCTCTGTGACCTTTCTATAGACATTTTCACGAGAATGGTTCTGATGAGCTTTCCTCGTTGGTACTTAGACATTATGAATTTAAGGGTACTAATAGATTGGCCTAAGGAAAATGGAAACAAAAAAAAACGGATATTTATTCTTAGAATTAGAAAAAGACAGTGGAAATTTCAAGGGTCCACAGTGAGGAAAGAGGGATTAGAAAGTTTGACACGCACAGGACATGGTGAAGGCAAGAAAGACAAGGGAAATGATAAGCTACGGAAGGAATTTAAGGAATTTATGTAAATGGTTAGCGGAACAGAGATTAAGAGAGCTACAAATGACAGGTAGTTATGGAGAGCCATGACCAACTACGTTTTAATTGGACATGGCACATAGAAGAAGAAGAAGAAGAAGATTGGGAGGTAGGTCTTATCATTTTACTATAGAAATTATTAGTAACTGTCTATATATGGAGAGAAAATGGAGATCATCGCCCTCTGTGAGATCAGGTTGAAATCATACACAACGAACACCATTGGAAAATTCGTAAACTTAAGGAATCAGCACATATGCTAGGCCACAAAAATCTCCTGAGCCAGCCAAGCATAGAAATGAATACCATATGGGAACCAGTAATAAGGAGTGCCAGAGAAAAGCAATAATGACAGGGAAAATTGCAATATGAGGTCTGGAAAAAAATGCAATGATAGCAGCAAAAAATTGCAATATGAGCACTGGTAAAAAAAATGACGCTGATGACATTAAGTAAAATGACGCTGATGACATTAAGTCCCAGAAATTAATAGATTCATAAATACACAGATGACCTTAAGGACACATGGCGCAGTGGATGAAGGTGTTGGTTAGACCCAATGACAGAATCGTGAGTTCAATACCTGGTTAAGGCAGTGGATAACTTGGAGAGGTGAATTAACAGAAGATAACTGATAACTGACATCCATTAGACATGGCACGTGGAACTAGAACAGTCTACACCAGCAAGCGAAATAAAGGGTTCAGTTCGACATTCCTGAAGAAGGAAAACAAAACGTTGTGATAAATATGACAACAAAGATGAGGACAATAGTCCAAATAATGTAAATAGTATACATAATACCTCATCTCAGAAATATAGACAGATACTGAAGGGCCGAAACATCGTGATAAATATGGCAACAAAGATGAGGACAATAGTCTGAATAATGTAAATAGAGAAAATATTATATATAACCATGTTCTATGCTAACAATTTCTTCTGTCGTACTTCACACTACAGGAAGTCTCTCTCGACATTTTGTTTTCCTGTCGATTATGATCTTCAAAAATTTTAATACAACGTCAATCCCCACCTTCTGTCTCCTTTAAGTGCAGTACGAGATTGTCGACAGCATCTCATCATTTTAGAGTCGAAATGACTAAATGTAGCCGCAAGTTCTATGCTAACAGTTTCTTCTCTTGCACTTCTCGATTATGGAACTCTCTTCCGGTTTCTTGCTTTCTATTCGATCTTCAAAAATAGAAATGCCAATCGTTATCTGTCTGCATATAAAATATGGAGTTACCTGTGCTATACGAGTTGCTGGAATTGGTTTGATCCAATTAATCTGTAAAGCAATTGACTATGGTTAAATTGTCCAACGAACAGAATCGATAAAGTTTGCAATAGACAATAACAAAAGAAAGAAAAGAACAGGACAAAAATAATATTAAGCAAGCAAAAAAATAAATTATATGTCATGTAGGAAGAAAATGTTAGCTGCCGAGACCGAGGTTCGAGCGTGGTCACTCTGGTTTTATGAAGATGTTTTCCGCCAGGTGTATAAATAGGGGTGTCACGCCTACTGACGGTAGTGGACGTCAGCTTAAATCCCCCCCCCCGGAATTCTTCTGACGGGATTGACAGAGGAGGAACAGTGGTTTCCCCACCCCGTCGGGATGGATGCTGCAGATGTCGTATCTGTTCTATGATGGAGGCCTTCTCTCCCCGCTTCTATTTCCCACCACTCTTGGGTGACATCTGTTACGTAGCGGTGGTATAACCGGCTATGACCAGCTTAGACGAGCTCTGACCAGATTAGACTAGCTATGCCCAGCTAAGACCAGTTTAGACATTCTTTAACCAGCTTAGACCAGCGGCCCGAGTGTTTCCCCTCGGGTCCCCACGTTAAAAACCGACCTCAGGCTGCAGTCGATGATTAGTTGATTATGAGTGTTGCTTACGCGTGGGTAATTGATTACCTGTTGATTACCGGTTGGTTACCTGTTGATTATTGAGTGACTCTTGGACGTTAAGCGAGCCGCGCTACTACTAAAGGTATTCATTGAATTTGATAATAAGTTTTGATTGACTCTTAATTCTTTTGTTTGTACTACGTATTTATTTGCAGTTGTAATTACTGTTTAATTTAACATTGAAGTCTTGAGTTGTACTTTATCATTAACGGCCACCTAAATGGGTCACAAAAATATGCAAGACAAAGCAGCAACAATCAGGCAGAGGGGAACAACCAACAATATATAATAGTTTTTTCTTTTTTTCAATTAGATTAAAATAATTTCCCAACATATATATTTTGAAGATATACCTGAACTTATAATTTGAAGATATAATAAGTAATTTCAAAGATTTCTGATAGATATCATTTGAAAAATCTTTTTATCTATTCTGATGAAGTAGTGAATTTTTTAAAATTTGCAAGTGAAAATCACCAAAAATCACGTTTTATAGAATCTTTAATTCATCAGTTCATTAAAAATGTTCGATTGTAGCCTATGCTAAAAACGAAATTGGGTAAAACATTTGCATATATAATATTTTGTTACATTGAAATCATCATGGAATAATTTTAACTTCACGTATGGAAAGTATAATACTGCAGTAAATTAATCTATGTATCTATCCGGGTTGACAAATATTTCAGTGTAAAAAAGGATATTAATAAGAGAGCACTTCAGATTGATTCCTGTTGCAGACGTCTGATCTACAGAGCCAAGCCGCAGTTTATATATATATATAATGACCGGCTACCGGGTTCCAAGTACATTTGCCTCATAGAGCGTCAAGCCAATCTCTGTTGCAGACGCCTACATAATAAGACAAATAGGTTTGGCAATTTTAACACTCACGTGATGAAATGAACTTAAGAGAAGCAGGATGAATCAGCAAGTAACAATGATTTTGCCTGAATGGTTAGCAGAAAACAAACAAAAAGGGTCGAACTTGGAGCATCAAATGATAGGAAGGTGTGGGGAGCCATGGTACGTCGTTAAGGAATATACACCGCAAAGAAGAAGGAGAAGAAGGAGGAGGAGTCGGAAGATTTATTAGTTCTTACTTTGTGGAGAGAATTTGAATTTGTAGCTAAATTTACTGAACGAAATCTTCCCATTAACGGATTCGATCTGAAATTGACAAAACCAGAGATAATGATGGCGTCGAAGGTGACTCTTTGATTGATTAACTGAAAAATGAGAAGTTAAAGTTATTTCCTGTGTCCATATCGAACTGCTTTGTATTCCAAACAAACAAAAACAAAGGTTTGTCGCTCATTGCGTTAAATCGTCTATAATCCCCCTGGCAATCGTTCTCCTCTTCACGTATCGAACTGATTGATTTCCTATTGACTCCAGCAGCCTTGTCAACACATTAATGACAAAAGAAATCAAATCCTTCGATTATACATTGAATACGCAAAAACAATTTTCTATGAAGATCAATTAAGGAAAATTGATTCCTTTCGTTTCAGTAAATATTACTTTGAGTTTTTATGATACATCTACCTGTCTATCTGTCAATCATTCAGTTTTGTTTATTAGTCTATTTTGCGAACAGTCAGTTATTCTGTTCCCCTGTCAGTCTATCTCCCAATCTATTAGTCTACCCTGACGTGCCAAAAGTTATAGGAAAGCTAGAAATTCCTTTTGCTCAGTGGAGAGCTGCAGCTCGATGTGCTATTGATTCAACGAGTCTCAGTATCTTTCCGTAGCTCTCTGATATTTGGGGCAGGGTCTTGCGTTCGTGTAGACGTTTCCACCACGTCCCATAAATGCTTAACTAGGGTAATATTTTTGATTTGTATGTTCGGAATAAGAAGGAACCCAATATGAACTTAAGATATAACTTTTTCTCTTTTTTTTTCTTTCATCATTCAGGGGCACCTTCGTCGGTAACGTAGTGATCAATTTCGTCCAAAATCACCAGAGTGCCCCCGAAAATGATTTACCCGTTGGAATGATATATTGCTGCTGAGGTATAGGAAACTTATGAAGCAGTGAAACGTGATGACCACCGGTCAGTAACATGTTTAAGCGGACGAGTTGATCCAATTATAGCCCGTTAAAAAAACCTACACGTAACCACTACCGCGATGCGCCATGCTTTCTTCACAAACGAGGTCCATCCTCGTATGGGTCAGCATTTTATCTGACATCTACCAACTGTCTGAAACCACTAGATCCGGGATTCAATGAATCACACCACATGAGAGTCTTGCAGAGTCTAATTAATTAATCTAATTAACAATATCATAAGCCTAAGTAAGACGCTGTGTGCAATTTCAAGGTGTTAACATTCCACCTTGGAGGCTCTTCTGGTTCTCTATCACCAGAAAGCGAAAGAACGGTGACCTGACCTGCTTAATAGGGGTCTGATACCCCTCGCAATGAATGTGTATGGGATTTGAGCTTATCTGTTACCACAGATGATACTAGAACAGTAACAATTATTGCGGACCCGTCTTCGACTACCGCGCTGGTCTACGGTGGGAGGAAATGCCTCTAGTCAGGCATCCTTGGTACACACGTGACACCGTAAATCAAATCTCCCCAGAATTTCTGAAATGGAATGTCCTAAAATTATGACAAATGCTATCATTTCCCATCCGAAACTTCGATAAGTCATATCGTCTTGCCATGAACACCCTGACCGGTGTTCGCCAAGACTTGCCGGTGACAAAATAACTGATATGGGTCTTGGCGTTCCTATGACGCGCCATTACATTTTTAGTTTTTAAAGAGAAGAGAAAACTGGACAATTGTAAGTACGCATGCGTAGCACTATATCAATTGTGAACGAGTATCAAGGTTACCATCTTGAATGGGGTGGGGGTTATAATAGTATTTTCATACCTGTCGTTCAATCTTTGGATTTACTACAAACGCAATAAAGTTCTACTGAGGCATTCGTTCTTTTGGACCAATTTATAATATTGCGCAAAGCCTAAGAGACACTCAAGGTTTATTGAAAGACTTTGCTATAAAAGAATAAAGGGAGAGAGTAAGAAGTTCATATTATGATGATATGTAGGATAGATAATGATTGATATGAAGAGGTTAAGGCTGTAGTGATCGAGGAAACATGTTTTCGGGAGTTGGTTCCACGAAGCCACATTTCTTTGAGAAATGAAAACTAAGTGGAACTTCTTCCTGACTAATGGAATACGAAAGAATAGTGGTGACGATCCAAACTTGTGTATGTGGGGGCTCTTAGTTGTAAAAGTCAGAACTGGTGGAACAAAGGAATGTTGCTCGTCTGGCCATTTGCTATGAAAAGAGAAACAGAGTAGCAAAAGGCTAGGAACGTTTCCACTTTAGGGAAAAGGAGTTGTAGGGTGAAAAATAATTAATCACCCGCAGAGCCGCGAAAACGATTTTCAATTCTATCAAAGTGGTTAGTAGGCAGGTCCTGTTTGCATATGATAACAGTGCTGTATTTTCTGGTCCGGTCTCACCGCTGTAAAGATAGAGCATAGCACCTGGAATCGTCTATTTTTTGGAACACTACAAGAATTCTATCAAAGTGGCTATTGGGTAGCTCAAGTCTGTATATGATAACAGTGCTGTATTTTCTGGTCCGGTCTCACCGCTGTAAAGATAGAACATGGCACCTGGAATTTTCTATTTTTTGGAACACTACAAGAATTCTATCAAAGTGGCTATTGGGTAGCTCAGTCTGTATATGATAACAGTGCTGTATTTTCTGGTCCGCCTCACCGCTGTAAAGATAGAGCATGGCACCTGGGTTGTCTATTTTTGGAACACTACAAGAATTCTATCAAAGTGGCTATTAGGTAGCTCCAGTCTGTATATGATAACAGTGCTGTATTTTCTGGTGCGGTCTCACTGCTGTAAAGATAGATTATGGCACCTGGAATCGTCTATTTTTTTTGGGACGCTACAAGAATTCTATCAAAGTGGCTGTTAGGTAGCTCAGTCTGTATATGATAACAGTGCTGTATTTTCTGGTCCGGACTCACTGCTGTAAAGATAGATTATGGCACCTGGAATAGTCTATTTTTTGGGACGCTACAAGAATTCTATCAAAGTGGCTATTGGGTAGCTCCAGTCTGTATATGATAACAGTGCTGTATTTTCTGGTGCGGTCTCATTGCTGTAAAGATAGATTATGGCACCTGGAATCGTCTATTTTTTGGGACGCTACAAGAATTCTATCAAAGTGGCTATTGGGTAGCTCCAGTCTGTATATGATAACAGTGCTGTATTTTCTGGTCCGGTCTCACCGCTGTAAAGATAGAGCATGGCACCTGGAATCGTCTCTTTTTTGGAACACTACAAGAATTCTATCAAAGTGGCTATTGGGTAGCTCCAGTCTGTATATGATAACAGTGCTGTATTTTCTGGTCCGGCCTCACCGCTGTAAAGATAGAGCATGGCACCTGGAATTGTCTATTTTTTGGAACACTACAAGAATTCTATCAAAGTGGCTATTGGGTAGCTCCAGTCTGTATATGATAACAGTGCTGTATTTTCTGGTGCGGTCTCACTGCTGTAAAGATAGATTATGGCACCTGGAATCGTCTATTTTTTGGGACGCTACAAGAATTCTATCAAAGTGGCTATTGGGTAGCTCCAGTCTGTATATGATAACAGTGCTGTATTTTCTGGTCCGGACTCACTGCTGTAAAGATAGATTATGGCACCTGGAATAGTCTATTTTTGGGACGCTACAAGAATTCTATCAAAGTGGCTATTGGGTAGCTCAGTCTGTATATGATAATAGTGCTGTATTTTCTGGTGCGGTCTCATTGCTGTAGATTATGGCACCTGGAATCGTCTATTTTTTTGGGACGCTACAAGAATTCTATCAAAGTGGCTATTGGGTAGCTCCAGTCTGTATATGATAACAGTGCTGTATTTTCTGGCCGGTCTCACCGCTGTAAAGATAGAGCATGGCACCTGGAATCGTCTTTTTTTGGAACACTACAAGAATTCTATCAAAGTGGCTATTAGGTAGCTCAGTCTGTATATGATAACAGTGCTGTATTTTCTGGTCCGTCTCACCGCTGTAAAGATAGAGCATGGCACCTGGATTGTCTATTTTTTGGAACACTACAAGAATTCTATCAAAGTGGCTATTGGGTAGCTCTGTCTGTATATGATAACAGTGCTGTATTTTCTGGTCCGGTCTCACTGCTGTAAAGATAGAGCATGGCACCTGGAATTGTCTATTTTTTTTTAACACTACAAGAATTCTATCAAAGTGGCTATTGGGTAGCTCCAGTCTGTATATGATAACAGTGCTGTATTTTCTGGTCCGGTCTCACCGCTGTAAAAGATAGAGCATGGCACCTGGAATTGTCTATTTTGGAACACTACAAGAATTCTATCAAAGTGGCTATTGGGTAGCTCCAGTCTGTATATGATAACAGTGCTGTATTTTCTGGTGCGGTCTCACTGCTGTAAAAAGATAGATTATGGCACCTGGAATCGTCTATTTTTTGGGACGCTACAAGAATTCTATCAAAGTGGCTATTGGGTAGCTCCAGTCTGTATATGATAACAGTGCTGTATTTTCTGGTCCGGTCTCACCGCTGTAAAGATAGATTATGGCACCTGGAATTGTCTATTTTTTGGAACACTACAAGAATTCTATCAAAGTGGCTATTGGGTAGCTCTAGTCTGTATATGATAACAGTGCTGTATTTTCTGGTCCGGTCTCACCGCTGTAAAGATAGAGCATGGCACCTGGAATTGTCTATTTTTTGGAACACTACAAGAATTCTATCAAAGTGGCTATTAGGTGGCTCCAGTCTGTATATGATAACAGTGCTGTATTTTCTGGTCCGGTCTCACCGCTGTAAAAGATAGAGCATGGCACCTGGAATCGTCTATTTTTTGGAACACTACAAGAATTCTATGAAAGTGGCTATTGGGTAGCTCCAGTCTGTATATGATAACAGTGCTGTATTTTCTGGTCCGGTCTCACCGCTCTAAATATAGAGCATGGCACCTGGAATCGTCTATTTTTTGGGACGCTACAAGAATTCTATCAAAGTGGCTAGTAGGCAGGTCCTGTCTGTATATGATAACAGTGCTGTATTTTCTGGTCCGGTCTCACCGCTGTAAAGATAGAGCATAGCACCTGGAATCGTCTATTTTTTGGAACACTACAAGAATTCTATCAAAGTGGCTATTGGGTAGCTCCAGTCTGTATATGATAACAGTGCTGTATTTTCTGGTCCGGTCTCACCGCTGTAAATATAGAGCATAGCACCTGGAATCGTCTATTTTTTGGAACACTACAAGAATTCTATCAGAGTGGCTATTGGGTAGCTCCAGTCTCTATATGATATCAATGCTGTATTTTCTGGTCCGGTCTCACTGCTGTAAACATAGAGCATGGCACCTGGAATTGTCTATTTTTTGGAACACTACAAGAATTCTATCAAAGTGGCTATTGGGTAGCTCCAGTCTGTATATGATAACAGTGCTGTATTTTCTGGTCCGGTCTCACCGCTGTAAAGATAGAGCATGGCACCTGGAATCGTCTATTTTTCGAACATTTAAGAAACCGACTTATTTCCCAGAATCTTCAGAAAATCAAAACGACTCAAATATATTCGCTAAATGTTCAATTATTTTTTTATCAGCCCCATAACCTTTAACTAAACCAGGAAGAGAAGTAGATAGCACGGCCACCGACCGCACCCAAGGGGTCCGTCGACTCAATTTCACTCACACGGCCTGGGTCTACCCGTGGTATGGTTTTCAAGCACTTTCTATAAGTGTCACACGCTTGTGTCGCCTCTTTCACGCCGATAACATCAAGAATTGATAGAATTCTTGTAGTGTTCCAAAAAATAGACGATTCCAGCACGAAATCACAAGTCATCGTGACCGAGAGTTTGAGCCTGTTGGCGTTGTTCAGACTGCTGATCAACCTTTTTTCCTCTATCACTTTATCCCATCTTCTATTTAAATAAGTTAAAAAAAAAGTAAAAAAGAGAATGATAAAATTATTGTTAGTAACGCTTTGGAAAGCATAGACGGTAGTCTGGAGCAACTAAACATCTTACGTCCTGGGTAAAACGATAAACTACATCCGCATCTTGGGTAAGACGATAAACTACATCCGACAGCAAGGTCTTTGATCAGGATGTTCTGAGAAGCTTGGAACCACCTCTTAATTGCTGGTGTTTCCAGATCCACCCTGACCCGGGGTGATAACACCTGTTAGGGTCCTAGCTATGGGCAAATATTTAACCCCCATAAGGGCTCAAAAGACTATAAAAGTATTAAAAAAAAAAGTTTTAATACCAGCAAAACGTTTTGGGAAAAACTATTGCCATTTAGGAAGAAAAAAAAATTCTCTGTAATACATTATTACCAACAGTACATTCTGTAAAAAGAAAAACATTACCAGCAATACATTTTTTGCAAAAAAAATATTACCAGCAATATATTTTGGAAAAAAGAATTACCAGTATTACATTTTTGGGAAAAAATATTAACAACAATCCATTTAAAAAAAAATATTACCAGCAATAAATTTTTTGAAAAAATATTGCCACCAATACTTTTAAAAAAATATTACCAGCAATAAATTTTGGAAAAAATATTACCAGTAATGCATGTTGGGGAAAAAATAACACTATAACAAAACATTTTTGAAAAAAAATACTACCAACTATACATTTTTGAAAAAAAAAAATATTAGCAACAATAGAAATTTTGCAGGCATTAAATAACACAATAACATTGAAGTTGATAAGCTGTAAAACAAAACAAACCAAACTAAACTAAACAATTTATAAACTTAAACAATGGAAAAGATTAGCAATATAGCAAGGGGGTAATTAACTGTGGCTGGGTAGGTAAGTTGGTGTTGATCTCGTAGTAATCCTGACTTGATATAATTTGAGTGTTGTTAAAATAATTACGCCGTTGCTATATGCATTTGTAGTGTAAGAAGAATCCTTTTCTCTTTTTTATTTAATGACAATACTTTTCTCTTTTTTATTTAATGACAAGATTATTTCTATAATGATGAAATATTATCGCCATTCTAGACCATAACATGCTACTAATAAGTGAATACTACAAGCATTATTATTGCATACACTAAGTAAAATATCAGTTTTATCAAAATCATTTTATTTTAAATGCAGCTGTAGTTTGTTCTTTTTTTCTTTTTTTGTAGTAAATGGATATATAGTTTGGTCAACGGGCCAGCAGTATATACACTAATTTTATATCACATGTATGATACGACCCCCTTAAAATTACCTTCAAAATTAGGTCTTTAAAATGTGCATGATACGCGAGTATATACGGAATTTCACTTTATTTCGTTAATCCGCTTTCGCTCTGTTGTGTCTCAATCTAGTTTTGATGTATTTAAATACACAACTACAATATTATTGAGTAATTTCTTTTTTTTTTTTTTTTTTTTTTTTTTTGCTAATTTCCGATTAATCAACTGCTATATACTGGTCATGTATAAAATGTTAAAATTGTTTCTAAATCTTCGATTGAAAGATGCCTCTTTTCAATTGGACGGATGTGTTGATGTTTCTGGAAAAAAAACAATCGCAAAAATGTCGTCTGTTTCTTTTCGATCTGTTCTAGTCTTTCTTAATAACAAGACAAGTTTAAATGCTTCAGACAGATAATAAAAATCTGAAAAAAAAAATATTTTGTAGAAAGCCGAAAACTCTAAGACATGGCGAGTAATTTTTTTTTTTCTGTAATCCTCACAAGAACTATTACCATTCTAAGTGTTGAACTGACTCTTGAGCAAATTGAATGTTCTCAATAGACCGGGCAGTTTTTGGAATAAAGTGAAAAGTCTGTGAGGAACAAAAATGGAGAGTTTATGAAGAAATAAAGAAAGAATAGATTGAGAAAATGAAAGTAATCATTTAGGCGGAAAAATATGACGGGTTATGAAGGGCACAAGTGAATACATTTACAGTGGATAAAACAAATGATTTCAGCGATATATTCAATATGAACAGAAAGAATGAAAAAGAAAATTTTAAAAAAGTCAAGAAAAGTAAAATAAAAGAATAAATGCGGAGAAAAAAGAAAAAAAAGGTTCAGAAAAAAGAAGGTAAGTAAGAGAACGGAAAGGAATAAAAAGGAAAGAAATAATAAATGCGGAGAAAGAAAGAGTGAAAAAGAAAATGAAGGAAAAAGAAACGGAAAAATTAGAAATGAAATTAAAAAGAAAGTGTTTAGAAAGATCAAATGTGAAACGAAAAAAAATACCGCATTCTCTGATTGTCACAGGCGTCATTTCTTTCTTTTGAAAAAAAAAAAGAAAGAAAGAAAGAAAGAATAGCGAAATAAAAAGAACGAAAGAAAAAGAAACAAAGAATGAAGAAATAGAAAGAATAGAGAAATAATAAGAACGAAAGAAAAGCAATGAAATAATGAAGAAATAGAAAGAATGAATGAGAAAGAAAGAAAGAAAGAAAGAAAGAAAGAAAGAAAAAGGAGAAATAGAAAAAGAAAGAAAGAATCGGAAAATAATAAAAAAGAAAGAAAGAATGGAAAAATAATAAGAACAGAAGAAAAAAGAAAGAAAGAAAGAATCAGGAAATAGAAAGAAAGAAAAAAGAAAGAAAGAAAGAATCAGGAAATAGAAAGAAAAAAAAGAAAGAAAGAATGAATCAGGAAATAGAAAGAAAGAAAAAAGAAAGAAAGAATCAGGAAATAGAAAGAAAGAAGAAAGGAAGAATCAGGAAATTTTCTTCCTCCTGCCTCTTCTTATTTCGTATTCTTTTTCTTTTTCACTTTCTTCCTGTTCTTCCTTGTTCTTCTTGTCCCTTTCTTACTACTTATCATTCTAGAGTGCACGTCGTCGTCTCTGGTGGATAGACAGTGGACACCATTGGATCTGATGTCAACATGGTCAGTCAGCCAGAAGTGACACTTGTGAAGTGCAAGGGTTGAGGGAGGAAAGGTTTCAAGTAAGAAATAAAGGTCACACAGTACCAGAATTGTACCTCCTTGATTCCACACACACACGCACACACACACACACACACTCACACACACACACACACATGTATATGTGTGTATATGCATAATCAAATTATCTGTAATCCAGAGGTTTTATATTTTATCTTTGTTGAAAGATATGAACAAGAAAAGAGAAAGATTCAAAGTCGGAAGAGGAGAAAATGAACAAGGAAAAAACATGAAATACAAAGAAAAGAAAGACTAGAGATATAGAAGAGCCAAAGAAAGAAAGAAAGAAAGAAAGAAAGAAAGAAAGAAAGAAAGAAAGAAAGAAAGGAAAAAATAATAAGAAAGAAAGAAAGAAAGAAAGAAAGAAAGAAAGAAAGAAAGAAAGAAAGAAAGAATTGGAAAATAATAAGAAAGAAAGAAAGAAAGAAAGAAAGAAAGAATTGGAAAACAATAAGAAAGAAAAGAAAGAAAGAAAGAAAGAAAGAAAGAAAGAAAGAAAGAAAGAAAGAAGCGATAAAAAAATGGAAGAACGAAAGTTACCAAAATGTAGAAAGAAATAAAAAGAATGTGATGAGAAAGAAAGAAAGAAAGAAAAGGAAGAAAGAAAAAAAAAATCAAAGAAAGAAAAAATTGAAAAAAAGAAAGAAAGAAAAGAAGAAAGAAAAAAAAAGAAAGAAATATAAATAATAAGAAAGAAAGAAAGAAAAAAAAAAAAAAAGAAAGAAAGAAAGAAAGAAAAGAGAATTTTTTTGAAAACAAAAAAGAAAGAAAGAAAGAAAAGAAAGAATTGAAAATAAAAAGAAAGAAAAAAAGAAAGAAAGAAAGAAAGAAATAAAAAAAATGGAAGAAATAAAAGAAACAAAATGTAGAAAAGAAATAAAAAGAATGTGATAAGAAAGAAAAAGAAAGAAAGAAAGAAAGAAAAAAGAAAAAAAAAGAAAAAAGAAAAAAAAAAACAAAAAAAAAGAAAGAAAGAAAGAAAGAAAAATAAAAATAAAAAAAGAAAGAAAACGAAAGAAAGAAAAGAAAGAAAGAAATAAAAGAAAAAAAAATAATTTTTTGAAAAAAATAAAGAAAGGAAAAGAAAAAAAGAAAAAAAAAGAAGGAAATCTTAAACAATGAAAAGAAAGAAAGAAAGAAAGAAAGAAAGAAAGAAAGAAAATGGCTAATCTGGTAGAAAATCAAATGAAAAGGACAAGATTAGAATGAAAGAATAAAACTAGAATACAGAAAGATAAATGGAAGCAAAAAAAAAAATTTAAAAAGTTAGAAGAGGATATAATAATTTTTTTATTCGAAATAAGTAAAAAAATAAAAAAAAATAGAAAAATAAAAGACTAAAGAAGAAAAAAATTAAATATGAGAAAAACATTAAAAATCAAATGAATATAGACAAAAAAAAGAAACAAGGAAGAAAAAGAAACACGAAGAAAACAATGAAGAAAAAAAGAAAACAAACGAAAGAAAAGAACAAGAAAAATATTTTGAATGAATCAAGTCAAATAATTAAGTAGCAAAAGAAATCAAGAGAGAAAAAACTCTATCGACAAAAGATACAACTTATCCATACGTTTCATCACTGTCTCAACTTGTTTTTCATTAAAAACCCACATTTTAAATGCTGTTTAAAATTCACAAGATTTAGTAGTCTTTTTTTCACTGTGAAAGAACCTTCAGTGCGTAAATAAATCATGGTCCTCCACATTTCAGTTCCTTGTAGTTCTTTATATGTTTTTATTTTTTTTTTTCTTCCAAACCCCCATGTCAAACTTCAAGATTATCAAAAAATATTAGGCGGTGCCAAAATGGACTATTTCCTTCTTTCTGTCCTGTGAGTATCAGATTTTCTAAGCCCTCTTTCCTCATTATGTGCCCCAGAAATTTCAACTGCCTTTTCCTGGTGTTAAGAATGTTTCCCTCTTGTTTCCATTTTCTCCAAAACCTCGTCCTTGCTCATCTGTTCGGTCCACGATATCCTCAGCATCTTTCTGCAGAACCTCTTTCTGTTGCTCTTAGTCTCTTCCTCATCTTTGAGGAGATTGTCCAGCATTCAATGCCATACATGAGGACAGATATCAAGTAACAGTTCAGTACGCTTTTCTTTTTATTGTCTCTTAATACTTTATCTGTCTATATTCCTGAGATTTTTTTTCATCTCCTCAATTTTTTTTTTTTTTAACCATAGCATTCAAAAAGCATTGAACATCACAAATTTTTGGCTCAAGTCAAATTGAAAAAAAAATGAAATTGATTTTAACTTAACCTTTTGAGTTGTATTCTTCAATCTTTTCTACCGCAGTAATAATGAACAAAAACATGGAGAGTTTTTTTGATGGACTCAATAACTTCAATACTTCCGGAAGAGGTTATGGCAATGAACTCGAACAATTTACGCCAGTGGACGAAATAAAGAGTTCACTTCGAAATTTAATAACCTGAAGAAGATTCCTTTAAAAATACAATTGGCCGTAAATGTCATGAATATGGAAATAAAAATGAGGACAACAATCCGAACAATGTAAATAATGAAAATAGTTTCGATACCTCATGTCAGAAATATAGACAGATCCTGATGAAGGCATCCTTTTAGAACATAATGAAACGTTGAAACAATATAATAATAAAGATGAAGACAACAGTTCGAAAAATGTAAATTATCTAAATAAATTACAATATTTCATAGCATAAATATAGATGACATCCTGGTTTAACAAAGTGGAAAATAATAGCAATGATAAACTCAATATGGCAAATAATAGGACAACCGTCCGAATACCGTAAATAATGTTAATAGTTACAATACCTCGAAGAAAATATAGACAGATCCTGAAAAAAGGACGGAGCGTACAACTGCTGAAACGTGAAAACAAGGCAATAAAGATATCTTTCTAGTTTATAACTTAAAAATGATTTTTTTTTGAATTTTCCTTCGCTACCTTCTGTCGGAGTTTTTGTAGTTTCCTTTCCGTGTTAGCTATCAGCACTGTGTCATCGGCATCAGTACTCTACCGGGAAATCATTCAGCGCAGACCAGGCTTTTCATAATCCATCCTTTTTCTTTAGATGTGAAAATGTTCCCAAAGAATCGTCCACGAGGCTTAGCGCTAACGAACGTGGCCCTAAACTATGAATTTTTTTTTTTCTTTTTTAGAAGGCATCTAAAAATACTTCAAAAAGGAAAAAAAATGGAATCAGAATCCATTCAAATTATGAAAATTCGTTAACGACTAAATCACGCCGTGCTTTACTTAAAGTTTCGGTTTGTTTAATGGATCAGTTTGAAACATATCGACCTTTGGGAAATAACGCCCCTCAACCCTGAAATTTTTTTATGGAATCAGGGCACTGACAGATATGAAAATGGTATAAACATTTACAGTGATTCACGCGTGTGGATCTGAATATTGCTTGTTTACACACCTCCCCGGTATTTTGAACAGGAGTAGAGGTTTATCCCTTGTTTCCTGTTTAGAATAGGGTTTCTAAAGTTTCTTCAGCTCTTTATTCCTAAAATCTGCGCCTGGACACTGAATTTTTATTCACTATTTATTTCATTTTATTTTTTTTCTTTCCTCCACCAATATGAGTAGATAGGTTCGTCTAACGCCCGGTTCATACTCCTCACCTGTATTTTGAACAGGAGTAGAGGTTTATCCCTTATTTCCTGTTTAGAATAGGGTTTCCGGTTCCCGTCTCTTTCAACTCTATACTTTTACTTTATTTTAACGTCTCTACCTAATTTCTGAAATTGTATTTATTAATTTTTTTTCATCAGTAGGCGTAGATAAGTTCTCTTATCGTCCCGTTCACAAAAGAAAGATGATCTTTTGAACAGGATTATAGGTTTGTCCCTTGTCTTTTGTTTAGAATTTAATTTCCGGTTCCTTTATAAAAAAAAAAGTTATTCTCTTTTTAATCCAGTAAGATTTTGTCTTAGTGGCATTATCGCCTTATATTTGGGCAAATTGATTTTTTTTTATTACCATTCGTCCAGCATTGAATAGAAACTAAGATTTCACAAGAAATTTCTAACTCCCTAGTTATTAGACTCCCTCTGACTTTTTTTTCACTAATTTTTCACAGGGTACAAGGCCATTAAATTAGAGAGGATTACTGAATCAGGTAGTTGTATAAAAGCAAAAGATGTTCAGATGATATTTAGGATATTGTTGTGGCCTTGTTATGACCAGAAATAAAGACACAAAGAGAGGAATTGAGTTAAGCAAATATATTAACAGAAACAGTAATACAAAACATTTATAAACGAGAGTGTTACGGCAAGAATGTTCGGTCCGACTGTCAGAGCTGACTGCTGGAAACTTCCCCCTCGAAAAAGGCAGTACCTGCTCCTATTTATAGATGGTAGAGTCCATGCGTGCGTGGGTAAATTACCACAGCAGATATATAGTTAGGCACGAGGTGGTATTCAATCCATGACTGAGGGTGAAAAGATGGCTTAAAACCTTTTCCAAGAGTACTACAGAGACCGTGAACGCAACAAACTAGTACGGAATTTGAACTCGGATCGTCGATTTCACTTTCAACGTCGACTGCACCACCCGCACGTCACTAGGAACTCCAAAGAATCTGTTGGTGATGATGAAAATGAGTTGGAATTTTTCAGTAAACATAATGAGGAAGGAAGGGGAGATATATTTACATTGTTCAGACTGTTGTCCTTATCTTTATTGTCATATTCCGATGGATAAAGGTACCTTCAACGAAAATCAAATGATATATTTTAGAATTTCGAACCGAACACTTTTATTTCATCCACTGGGGTAGATCATTTAGTTCCACGTATTCAAAATTTTGGATATCTCAGTCTCATTTATTTCCCTTTTTTGGTTCACCTCTGCTGTGGCCAGGTATTGAACTCACAACTCTTTGGGTCAATTCACTGAATTACTTCAACCAATGCTTTTATCCACTGAGCCATGGGACATTGAGTTTGTTACTAAAGAGAAATAACTGAAATTAAGATATCCAGAAAAGGTATGGCACGTGGAACTAGAATAATCTATAAATGTTGGCGAAATAAAGGTTTCGGTTTGAAATTTCATCGTATATCACCTGAAGAAGGCGGAGTGTACAACGGTCGAAACGTCGTGAATATGACAATAAAGGTGATTTATCTATCCAAATTTAGATATCTGTATCTCCTTCCTTCCTTCCTTTTGGATGTTTTATTATGAAAATTTTTCTTTTTTTGACATTATCATTCAAAATATTTTGGAGTTCCAAAGATGAAGACAACAGTCGGATTAATGTAAATATATGTAAATGTTACAATACCTTCATCAAATTCATATAGATCAATGTTTTTAAAGAAGAATAAAAGTTTAACACCAAAATCGAATCGAGTAAAGCAAATGGGGTTTGTTGGGGAAATCTATTTGCCGGATGAACATGGTGGAACAATTGAAAATCATAGCATTAAACCAAAAATAGATAAAAAAATGCATTCCAAAAACTCTCTAAATTTGCTTTTTTCAAAAAATTTCAAAAACACAAATTTCTTTATTGTACAAAAAAGTATTGGCAGATATACTGTTATATAGGCATTGGTTGGTGCATTAATTCTGGCTTTTATGCAGAAACCAAATTGTATTCAAAAAAAAACAAATTCCGCGCAAGTTTATTTTGGAAGCAAAATAATATCTCATTTGTATTTGGACCGATATAGAAAGAAAAAGTTTAAAAATAAAATGGTATTTGATCTTTTTTAGTTGCTGAAAATTCCCAAAAATTGGTTATTCTTGTATGCTAGACAGATTTTGACAAAAATATTATAGCTTTTAAAATACAACTTAAAAAAAAAATAAATTTTTATACTGCCTTTATAGGAATTTCATATATAAAATTCTTTAAATTTAATGATAAAGGATCAGTTTAAAATTTTCTGGAGTTCATAAAGTACCATTGGTCATTTCTAGTATATTTTGATCCTAGCAGTAAAATAAAACAAATTGGTCAACCCGTGGTAATAGAAAGTAGATTTAAAAGTTTTATGTCCATCAAATATGGATCTAAATCTTAATATAAAATCTGATAGATATAATCAAATGGATAGTAAGAATGACACGTCTTAAATATTAAAATGATGAATTTAAAAAAATGAAAAAACACTTAATAAGAAAAAGAAATGATGACAAATATACAATTTTATAAAGGATTGTCTATACAACGAAATATATATATTATGCATAAACAAAATTTGAAAATAAAAAGATCATTTTTGAAAATAATAAACCTTTCAAAAAAAAGGTGAAATTTATTATTATACAGTAAACACACTATAGCAATTTTGTTTTTTTCCTGATTAAAAAAAAAAATGTAAATAAACATTTTTAATAGAAAAAAGAATTTTGAAAATGGTTTAAAAAAAAGGGGTGCCGTTGAAATTTTTATTTATTATAGGTTTCATTTTCCTATAAATTCAGATCATTTTTTTTCGCATCTTGTCAGTTCTGATTTTTTATAATATCATATTTGAAAATCAAAAGAATCCTTTTAGCCTAATTTGAACCTCTGCATCATCTTTTTGTAAGGAAAAAGAATTTAACAAGTCTTTTGCAAGAATTTCAAAAAAGAAAAACATTTTTGGTATTTCTCTTGAACAACCACAAGGTGAATTTTTATATTGTATGAATATTTAAAAAAAAAATCTGAATTTTTTTGATTCAAAGAAGACAAGTTTTTTTTCAAAGGATTTATAACCAAAAATCGTATGTTTTTTAAGTGAATATCGATTCCTATTCTGCTTTTGAGAATTAATAGAGATGGAAAAATCACATGAAATTTAAAGGAGAAAATGAATGAAATTAACTGATTGAATTATTAGCCAGACTTCTGTGAGTTTCATGGAAAAAAATTTTCAGAAAAATTCACATTTTAAATTGGCCTATATATATATTGATATAAATATATAGAAAGAGATATATATAATTGTAATACCAGTTGGGAAATCTTATTTATAGGTTATAACCAAAGCGCTAAAAAGGAACAAACCAATGTAAACTTTTTGCAACGAAAGAACACTTGTTCATATTTATTCAATCGCTTTATGGAAAGTACGTCAGATCATAATGGCAAAAAAACGTCCAAATAAAGATGATAAATTTATTTAATATTCAGTAAATTTTTAGAATGTTTATAACAAGCAAATCCTTTAACAACGTTTTTTACATCAAAAAGGATTAAAATACTTAGTATATATGCCTATGCATTACATATATATTTATAAATATATAAAAATTTCTGAAATGGACCTAAAACCAGAAATAAAAATCTTATTAACATGTCGTTTTTTATTTTAATAGAAATTATTTAATTTAAAAAAAAAAGATCAAAAAAAAATTCTGTCACCAAGTTTAAAGGCCGAGCGTTATGCATGAAAATAATATTCCCATTTTGAAATAGTATTTATATTAAAGAAAAAGAGTTAAATTTTATTTAACTCCTAAAATTAAATTTCTCCATATATATCTTATATGAGTGACGTATATAAGATTTTATATAAATATATAAAAGAAAAGATACAATTCTATAGTTATGATTTAAAAATAATCCAAAAAATAGAATTTAAATCATTAATAATGAATATCATTTTTTAATATGAATTTAAATTTGGCTAAATATAAAATTGTTTGTTTTTGGAAATACGAAAGAAGAGTATTGGGACCAATAAAAGGAATGAAATTTATTAATAATTAGGTTTTAATATATAAATTATTTATTTATATATAAATATATCTTCTGTCTAAAAACAAGATATATATGAACTTATCCATTCCATAGATGGTAATAGAAGGTTTTTTTTTTATTCAAAAACAGCCAAGCACTTCTTTTTTTTTTTAAGAACAATGTCATGAAAATTATTGGAAATCACAAATTTGATTTTTAAAAAACATTTATTTACAAAATGCCCAAAATTTCTTTTTATCTCCCTTCATTGAAAATGTATTTGTTTTCAAAGATGATAAAATGAAAAAATTTTGATTTTGAAAGTTAATGGTTAATTATTGATTTTCTGTTTTGTCAAAAACAATTAATTTTTTAAATGATTAGAGTTGAGTGTATATTCAAGTTTTTTGGTAACAGATGAACAGAGAAGATTAAAATAATTAAAAACCAGAATTTACAATAAAAGTGTGTCAGGATACTTTAAATCAAAAATTATCAAAAAAACCAATAATTTTCAAAATAACATTATAAATTTTTTTTAAAAGGCATAATCAAAAATAAATGAAAAAAATGGCAATAAAACTCGAACAAATTTGGGCAGTTGAAAATTTTGGAGAAAATTGCCGTTTTCTATCTGAAAAAGAAAAGGAAAATGATCCTTTTGTTAAAAAAAAAAAATGGATTGATGAACAAATGTTTTAAATTTGTGGTATAAGACTTTTAAGTTAAATAATTGAAATAAATTGTCTAGGAAGAATTTCTGAAAGAATCATTTGTTACAAAATTTAATTTTATTCTGAATTTTGTTCTCATCTTTGTCGTGTCATATAAAACTAAAAGGTTTTTTATAAAAATAACTTTTTCAAAGAAAACAAAGAAATAATAAACTGAATAAAGAACTTATCAAAGAAAAATCATGAGGAAAAAAAATGCCAAACAAACAATCCTTTTTCTTTTAAAGTTATTAAGATGAGAGATAAAAGGTATATTAAAAAATTCCCAATTTCATCCACTGAAAGATTAAAAAAAATGGGTTTGGTATTTATGTATTAGAATGACCCTAATCACCAAATTTAATTTTAAGTTTAAAACTTAAAAGAAATAAAGAAAAAGATTTAAAAAAATCAGGAAAAAAAAAAGAAAAGAAAAAAGAGAAAAGAAAAAAGAAAAGAAAAAGAGAAGAGAAAAAAAATAAGCAAAAAAAGAGAAAAGGAAAAAAAAAAAAAAGAATAAAGAAATTTATAAAAAAAAAAGAGAAAATAAAGAAAAAGAAAAAAAAAGTCAAAGAAAAAATGAGAAAGAGAAAAAAAAAAAAAAAGGTAGAAAAAAAGAAAGAAAAAGAAAAGAAAGGAAAAGAAAAAGAAAGGATGAAAAAAAAGAAAGAAAAAGAAAAAAGAGAAAAAGAAAAAAGAGAAAGAAAAAAGAGAAAAGAAAAAGAAAAAAGAGAAAAAAAGAAAAGAGAAAAGAAAAAAGAGAAAAAAAAAAGAAAAAAAAAAAAGAGAAAAGAAAAAAGAAAAGAAAAAAAGAAAAAAAAAAAAGAGAAAAAAAAAAAATAAAAAGAAAAAAAGAGAAAAGAAAAAGAGAAAAAAAAGAGAAAAAGAAAGAAAAAGAGAAAAAAAAAAAAAAAAGAAAAAAAAAAGAGAAAAAAAAAAAGAGAAAAGAAAAAAAGAGAAAAAGAAAAAAGAGAAAGAAAAAAGAAAAAGAAAAAAGAAAAAGAAAAAAAGAAAAAGAAAAAGAAAGAAAAAGAAAAGAAAAAAAAAGAAAAAAAAAGAAAAGAGAAAAAAGAAAAAGAAAGAAAAGAAAAGAAAGAAAAAGAGAAAAAAAAGAAAAAGAAGAAAAGAAAAAAAAGAAAGAAAAAAGAGAAAGAAAGAAAAAAGAGAAAAGAAAAAAGAAAAGAAAAGAAAGAAAAGGGGAAAGAAAGAAAAGAAAAAAGAAAGAAAAAAGAAAGAGAAAAAGAAAAGAAAGAAAATGAAAAGAAAGAAAAAAGAAAAAGAAAAGAAAAAGAAAGAAAAAGAAAAGAGAAAAAGAGAAAAAAAGAAAAAGAAAAGTCAAAAAAAAAAGCAAAAAGAAAAGAGAAAAGAAAGAGAAAAGAGAAAAAGAAAAGAAAAGAAATTAGATAAAAGAAAGAAAAAAAAAAAGAGAAAAAAAAAAGAGAAAAAGAAAATTTTTAAAAAAAAGAGATGTTTAGAAAAAGAAAAAGGAAAAGAAAAAGAAAAAATAATAAATTTTTATATATTTTTGTTGTTTTTGAATTTATGAAAACAAATTTAATGAACAAGAGTCAGATTCTTTGAAAAAAGGTTTTGGCAAAAGAACATATAGAAAAAAGAAAATAAAAAAAGACAAAAGGGAAAAAAAAAGAAAAGAGAAAATTATTAAAAAGATTCAAAGAGAAAAGAAAAAAAAGAAAATCCCAAAAAAGGTTGGATACAAAAAAAATAAAAATAAATCATTTAAAACTACTTTTTGACATTTTTTTTCTAAGCAATTGCCTAATAACAAAAATCAACTTTAACTTTTTTACAACATGCCCCATGAAACCCAAATGAAAATGATTCTGCACAAACAGATTCAAACAAAAACATTGTATCTTAAGTAGAAAATAGCTTAAATCCAAGATTTGTTTTTTAAGTCAATCAGTTCATTTTGTAAAAAACAATTTGTCATATCTGGTCTGGTGTTGCCAGAAACGAACATTTTTAAATGCAAAATGGCAAGTAATAAATTTTATTAAAAATTGTCAATTTCATCGTTTATTGGTAGTAAACAAATCATTTTATCAGTCTGAAAAAGGTTTTTTGGCTATTCATAACCCATAGATTTTGATATGATTGTACAAATAAATTTGTTGAAAGATGAGAACTATCAAAATGGAATTTCTGAATAGTGGTGACACTAAAGCAATCCTGTACATATCAGCCGATGCAACACTTGAGACATTCAAATTTATATTTGAATATTACTGAATATATAAAAACAATGCATTGATGGCATGTTCTTAACAAAAGTTCATTATCAACCCCTGTTTTTTGTAGATATATAAAACACAACCCATTAAAAAAAAAAAAAAAAGGTATATGCCAACAAATAACATGGAGAGCTCTAAAGAAATGAGTTTCATCTGAAAAAAACAGAGATTTCGACTAAAATACATACTAATTAACTATTCAGTTTATTTAAAAAGGAAAAATATTTTATAACTGACTTTCTTCTTTTTTTGTTTTATCACCATTTATTCTACAATTTTTCAAAATGTCTAAGATTCTAAAAAATTTGTGTTTGTCTTGAACAAAGAAAATTAAAAAGGATTTTTTTCAGAAAAAAATTTTAAAAAAAAAAGAATAAAATTATAAAAACCTTTAAAATATCTGCTAATGTTTTAAAAATTTAAAATAAACTAGACATTTATTTAGATAACTGAGTAATATATTTGAAATTAATAAAATGCCCAACAAACAGAACTGACAAAAGTTGATAGATAAATCAATGGCTAAAAAGAAAAGAACAAACAAAAATAACACTGAATCAAGCAAATTTTATGCAACACAAAACAACAAAGTTCATAAAATAAAGAACTAATTCTATTTCTAAAACAAAAAATTAAATGAAAAAGATTTCATTCTGGATTAAAGACAAGAAAGAATAGAATCCAAGTCCAAGATGACAGAGCAGGAAGTGGCTTATCTTATCGTCTCCAAAAGAATTTGAGAATGAATTAGTGAATTGAATACAAAGAGAAAGGTCACTTTTGGCCATGTGTATTAAAATCAAATAGCTTTTTTTTTTTTTTTGAATACATTTCCTTTAACATTCAATTGAACTTTTACGCCTCTCAATTTTCAAAAAAAAAAAATTTCATCTGAAAAAAAATATCCTCATCTTTGCTATTGTTTTTAAACACATTTGAGAAGAACCCCAATCTCCTCATGGAAATAAAGGAATTACAGAGAATTCCCCCATGTGCATTTTTTTAAACTACAAAGATCTCTCCAAAAGAATTCAATAAATAGATGAATATTCTTTCAAATACTTCATATACAGTCTATTCTTACTTTTATAAAAAGGGAAGAGGGTGTTAAAATTGAGCATTTATTTAAACCAGAACGGAGACTAGATTTTTTTTTATATTTGAAAATATTTTTTAGACAAAAAAATTTTTTTCAAGAGAATAAAAAAAAATAAAAAACAGAATTAGCCAAAGGTAAAAAAAAAAAAAAAACACACATCATTTTTGTTCTGAAAGGGGTATTCAGCAAAAAAAAAAAAAAAAATTAAAAAAAGATGTATAAAAAATCTGCTTTAAATATGGGAATTTGATAGCCCATTTTCAACAAATTTCAAACAAAAAGTTTTTTGGCAGGTAAAGCTTTCCAGGGTAAATGTATTTTTTTTTTTACAAACAGCAATCCCAAGAGAGATTCAAGACAATTGTTTAACTGTTCAAATTCAATAAAAAACTTTTGGCTTATTGAAAACAATGGTTTTGTCCATTTGAAGTTTTGTTTAAACAAAAAATAGCCTTCAAACATGCATGTCACTCTTTGCTCTGGCCAATAATGGTGTTTCATTTTAACATCTTTATGATGGCTGATCACTGACAATTTTTTGATTGACCAAAGGCAACGCCCAGCATTCCAAGGTTTTATAAATTTTATATGTCAAAGTTGGCCCTGATCCTGCAAAATTCTAGTATTTTTAGTATATCCATTTTTTCTTCATAGTTTTAATTTGAACTGCATTCTATTAAAATTTGAAAGAAGTATACAAGGAGAGAGAATAAGAGAAACTTTAAAGGAATTGAAAATAGAAAATAATCATTTGAATCAAAAGTTTATTTTTTGTTTAAATATTTTATATTTTAGTTTAATGAATAGTTTCTAGATTGAAAAAAGAGTTTACAGCTTGGTTATTTTGACTAACTTAAAAAAAAAAAAAAAAAAAACTTATGTTCTGTAATTTTGACTTATTTAGCATAGATGCAGTTTTGGGAAAATGGGACCATTTTGCCCAAAAAATGAACTGTAGCTGTATATGCCAGGAGGCAGGGAATAATGAATTTAAGGTCTCCCATTGTGGAAAAAAAAAAAAAAAAAAAGCATCAAATACATATTTTGCATTTGATATTCTCTGAAACACTGCCACCCTTGTAATACAAATACTTCTGTTTCTCTCCCCAGCTATGAGAATAGTGATAAGCAAAACTCATTTCTTCTATAGCCTTGTATGGCTACCAGTCTAGGGAGAAAGTAAAAGTATAAAAATTGTATAGAAAACGATTTTAACAATATTAAATTTCTACCATGGAATGTCCAAGGATTGTTTTCATTTTCTCGATTCAAAAATGGAGGAGGCTTAAAAGCCAAACCTAAAATATGAAGATTAAAAAAAATAAAAAACTTTCTCATTTTGCATTTCATTAATAAACTAAAGTTTAATAAAAAAACATTAAAAAAGAAAAAAAAATATTCTTTCAAGATTTTCTCCTAATTGATTTTATTTTGTAATTTCAAATATTGTTAAAATTTAGATTCTATACTTTGAGAGTCAAAGTTTAATTTTTTAGTATAAGAAAATACAAGAATCATTAAGACAATATCATTTTAAAAAAAATATTTTTATTTCTGTTTGTTTGAATTCAATTTCTTTGTTTATTGCAAACCTGGTAACAGAAATTTAAGTCAAAATCGATAATGTGAACTCTGGACAGGAAAGAAATAATTCAAAATTATAAACAAACCATTTAGTTTTATTATTTTTGAGTCCTTACGATTTATAACTCAAACTCTAAAAACAACCTTTTTTAAGTTGAAAAGCTTACTGCAAAGAAATAGTAAAATAAAAAGATATTCAAATATACAATTGAGAAATGGTTTCAATTCAACTTGCTATTAAATCTAATGATCTGTTTTAATTTTCTTTTTTTCTTATCATTGAGCTGATCAATTTTCTTGTCTTCTCTCGAATGTAGCATCTGCACCGTCTCAAATTATTTGTGTTAAGTGGGAAATCAAGCCAAAGTATTATAAAAAAACAAAATTTATGAGGATAATATTTCTTCAAGATTACTAAATGATTAGAGTAACTCGAAAAAGATTTTATATTTTCAAGGTCAGCATTGAAGTTACTCAAGAAATGAATGTTTTTAAAAACCTCTGCATTCGCTCCCATTAATCCCAAAGTCCTAAATAGATCGAACAGGAAAAGAAAATATTATGCAAATTGATAATTTCCTCTAATTTCAGCTGAGACATTAAGAGATAAATAAAAGTTTCATGTTTATTAAATTGATTATTCATTTATTGAGAAAACTGATAGTTCAAAAAAAAAAAAAAAAAAACGAAAGAAAAGGGAAAAAACAAAAACAATGTTAAACAAAAACAAAAAAACAAAATAAAATTCAAACAAAAAAAACAAATCCAAGAAAAAAAATAAAATTTAACAAAATCAAAAAAATGTTTTAAATAAAAAAAACAAAATTAAAATAAAATTTATTTTACTAAAAAGAAAAACAAAACAAAAAACAAGCTCTCAAAAGTTGTCAAAACAAAACAAAACTTACATAAAAATCTAATAATAACTATTACACTATTTTATGTGACCATATTTGTTATTGATTAATCCACCTGGCTTATATACCAATAGATCTAATACCTGTGAGGTAACCAGAAAGGGATATAGTATGTTAACTTGTCAAATATTTCTTTATAGCCCAAAAAGAAATTGGAAAATATATTTTATAAGCCATGTAGAAAGGACTTAAAAAATATTATGCTTTTAAAGTCCACTAATTTTACCACAATACAACTAATAAGATGTTTTTACACATTAGGCTCATTAAAACAAATGTTACATATACATCAATTTCTCAAACCAATCTTAATTGTTTTTAATTCCTTCATCATGAAATTTCATTTTAGTTCAACCAAATGTTTGGTTTAACACAAAAGAGTCTCTCCATTTCAGAATATTTAAATTGAAAAAATAAATACATTAAATTAATTATTTTAATTTAATGATTTCTCCACCCTTTGATGATTACAGCCTCCACAAAGAACAGAAAAAATGTATTTTGAAAATAGTAAAATATTCAATTTCAAGTTTTAAAATCCACATTACAACCAAAAATAGCATGAATTCTCTCTTCTTTTAATCATGGAAAAGATTGCTTGTAGCAGGGTCCAGAAGACAGTTTTATGGATCAAAGTCGCTAAAATATATTGTTTATAATTAAGTATAGCATTCTGTTCAAAATAATTCTCCAAACGAAATCCAAATCTAAAAATTTGAAAAATTTAAGAGATAACGACCTCCTTTCACACTTATCAAATCAATAATTTCTATCACCTGATCTAACAACATTTAATAGAAGCTGGCATCAATTGATTTTTTGAAGCAATTATTATATGTCCTCAGAAATGAACTATTCTCCTTAGATTTTTAATGCCATAGTACTCTAGCCACGTTAATAAGATCATATATTAAAGAGAAAAATTGGGATATATATCCCTCTTTTAATCTGAAATAAAATCAGTTTTCATTTGGGAAATCTCTCCTTTTTAAACTTGAATTGGTTTTTCTCTTGAAAGATTGAAATAATATTTGAAGGTGCTAAATCCAAAAATTATCGTTTCAAAAATGAACTGAGCTGGCATTTAGAAATGGACGATTTCCTCGGATGATATTTTACTGACATTGGGCAAATGGTAATAGCTGACACAAAGTATCAATTTTAACCTGTTCTTTCTACAGTCAAATTAACTCAAAGTGTTCTTCTGTAACTGACCATAGTATGCCTAACGGGAAATGATTAGTTATATTATCTGAAAACCCAGAATTGGAAATTGTGGAAAGAAAGCTCGAGATTGTTTTTTCATTTTTTTAAATTCCAAGGTCACAATGAAACATTTAATATTAATAACATGATCATCTGTAACATGATTTGATTCAATAATGCCATATTTCATGACTGGTGAAAATATAAAAATAATTTTTAGTTTATAATTATGTATGACTATGAATTATTATTGACCATATGAAAGAAGTAAAATTTGTTGTATTTTATTTTATATGACTAGACCCTTAAATCATCGAAATTAGAAAAAATTTTACAAGACCCCCAAAAAAAAAACAAAAATTTTTCAGTTTCACTTTAATTAATTCAAAATGTTCTCTTCTTTGTTTCTATCTAATTACCCATTTTCTCTCGTGTACACACACCTGAAGTTCTCTACTGAATGAATATGAAGAGAGCCATGATCGCCCACGTTTTCAAAGTACATGGCACAGAAGAAGGATAAATTAACGAGATATCAGTCACTGTTTCAGCAGAGAAGGCTGGGCTTATAAAACAACATACGTCAAATAATAATTTCCCGTAAACGCTTAGATCCAGACTTAACCCAGTCCAACGGAAAGAAGAAAAGGGGAAAGAGAATTGCCGGCCTAACTGCAAGCGATGATGCCATAAAGTCGACAGACTCAATTCGAATCAAATAAAGAAGAATTCGCCTATCTGTTCTTATTTTGAGAAAAAACTTCCCTCTGCCGACTCGGTGAAATTGGATAGCGTCGAGATCTGAAATGCACTTGCTGTGTGGGTATTTTGATTCAGTAGTGTCTCCATTATAATCACCATTTCTTTCGACATTGCTTAATGTAGCTAAAATTCTTCTGCCATTCGCTGATCGCAGACCGGTCGTTGGTGGGTGCTGGCAGGAGGGGAGAGGGTAGACAAACGGTAGGTCTCTCAATGCCAATCCATCTGCTTCAGAAGAAGGGGTTTGCTGATAAAATGCTTTTCTTCTGTTGGGGGTTTAATTATCTTAATCTCAACCCGACTCACAACCGCCGGCACCGCCCTTATTTCTCATCACCCAGCACCCCCCCCGCTCTCAATCTGCGTCGCGTCTCTACTGAGAGGCGAGACCCTTCAATGTATCAAATTGCAATTGAATTTAGAAAAAAAAAAAGGTGAAAGAAAATCTGGAATATTGGGCCGTGTTGTCCCTTGACCTCCAGCAAAAAGCACCAGCTACGACTATCCTGAGAACTCAACAAAATAATCCGATTGTATAAAACGGAGGGGTGCTGAAAAATTTCAATCTGACCCCCTTTCAAAATTTGGGGGAATTCTCTCTATTCAGGCTCGAATACTTTTCAACACTCTCTCATTATATATATATATATATATATATATATATATATATATATATATCTTCTCCTGATGATGGCCATGTTGGCCGAAACTAGTCGAAGAATCTAAATGAAATAATAATAAAAAAACGAAGGAATATTAATCTACAACCCAGTGTGTCTGAAGATTTTAATCCTTTAATATTTTTTATTGTTCAAAATATATATATACATATAAAGACATTTTTTATGTTTACAGATTCATTTTTTTTTATAGCTGCAAATATTTAAGTAAATACTCTGTTTATAATAAAGAGTATTAAGAACATCTACCGGCCTGAATGTCCGAGAAACCTGTATCCTATACGGAACCGTCATATAGCCCGATATGCTTTTACCGATTTCGCTACAGAGGAGCGTTTCGGCTAGCAAGGTCGATTTTACTGTTTTTAAACTACAATTTTCTATGATTTTCTCACGTACATTCATATCTGCTCAATGCGTATCCAAATGTAAACAAATGAAATGGACAAAGTCAAACATTTTTATGTTTCTTCATTCTGTTTTTTATAGATACAAATATTTAAAATGTCTTAAAATAAGTTGGACCCAGGATAGGGCCTTGGGAACACTCGCGGTCGTGGGAAAGGATCTGTAAGCGAGTCCGTTCAGAACGACCTTCATTTCACGATTTGATAGGAATGATTGGATTAAATCAAACAATCGTCCTGTAATACCGTGGCCCTGGAGTTTACATAGAAGACCAGCATGCCAAATCCTGTCAAATGCCTTTGAAATATCTAGAGTCACAGCTTGATCTTCGCCGTTATTCTCAAAAGCTTTATATATATATTCAGTGATGACCGTAAGCACGTCAGCGGTATACCGGGAAAAACGGAAACCATATTGTTTGTCAGAGAGTAGGTCATAAGAGGTACGCTGCTTAACCCCTTCAACATTGATTAAAGACACGAATACTTCGCTGAAAATCGGTAGAAAACTAAGGGGGAGTTAAAGGAGTCAGAAGGTTCTCCACATGGTTTAAAAACAGGAACTACAGAGGAGGAGTTCCAACAAGCTGGAAGCAGTGAGGCTATAATTGTAGAGTTTGGAGAGAACTGGAACCAGCTCGGGAGGCCATTTCTTTAAGATGATAGCTGATATAACGTAACCTCCACTTGCCTTATGGGATTCTAATTTAGAATTGACGTCCGAGACCAGTAACAGGGTTATGCGCATATCACCTAGTAGGTTCTCAGTTTTAGGGGTGAAATCAGGTGTCAGTACGCCAAATGCGTCGAGTGTTGTGTTGCAAGAGAATTTCGGAGGAAAGCCTTCAACCTTACCTGCTTTAGATATCAGAACTTCAAATTGATTGAATAGAGGAGGGATTGAGGATTTGCTGTTGTTCCAGAGCCGCCAATAATCTCTAGAAAAGAACTTGGTAGATTCTATACGTCATTTCATTCTATCAGCAAACAATAACTTCATTTCACTAAGGACACACTTGCACTCGTTACGAAGCTTAATCTTCGACGTTATTCTCAAAATCTTTATATATATATATATTCAGTGATGACAAAGAGACACATCAAGAGGTGTCGCTCCAGTACCGCCCGAAGAAGTGATTCCTGTGGGCTGTAGCACATTTCTTTAGGACGACGGCTAGATCCCGTCACCTCCACTTGCCTCATGGGAGCCTAATTTAGAAACGGTGTCCGAGACAAGTGACGGAGTTATGCGCATATCACTCAGTAGAACCTCTGTTCTAGGGGCAAATCAGGTGTGATGAGTCGAGTGTTGTGTTGGAAGAGAATTTCCGAGGAAAGCCTTCAGCCTTACCTGCTTTAGATATCAGGACTTCAAATCGATTGAATAGAGGAGGAATTGAGGATTTGCTGTTCTTCAGCACATTCTTCCAGAGCCGCCAATAATCTCTAGAAACGAATTTGTGAGATGCTATACGTTGTTTCATTTTATCAACAAACAGTAAATTCGTTTCTTTGAGGACATGATTGCATTCGTTATGAGCAGAGAAAAAAGAGACGTATGTTGCAATCAGATGTGTCGCTCTGGTACAGCCGGAAGAAGTGACAGGGTTATGCGCATAACACTCAGTAGAACTTCCGTTCTTGGGGCAAATCAGGTGTGACGAGTCGAGTGCTGAGTTGGAAGAGAATTTCCAAGCAAAGCATTCAACCTTATTTGTTGCAGATATCAGAACTTCAAATTGATTGAAAAGAGGAGGGATTGAGGATTTGCTGTTGTTCAGCAAATTCTTGCAGAGCCGCCAATAATCTCTGGAACCGAACTTGGTAGATTCTATACGTTGTTTCATTCAATCAGAAAACAATAACTTCGCTTCATTGAGGACAAGGTTGCACTCGTTTCGTTCAGAGACGTAGAGACATATCGAGAAGTGTTGTATCTAGTACATCCGGAAGAAGTGATTCCTGTGGGCTGTAGCGGTCGAGCATGCAAGAGAAGAACCTCGGAGATGAATGCGGTTTAACTTGGTATTTCCTTGCTGGAATGAAAGCATCGATGCCGGCTTTCACTCAGAAGGAGACCTCGGACGCACATTTTTGAACAGGATGATTAAAAACTTCATTGCAAGGAACGTCACGAAAGAAATCACGAAATAAGTCCCAATCTGCTCGTTGATAACAGAAAGATATTCTGTTGGTAGGAGATTCTTAGCTGGTGGAGGAGCGGAAGGAGATGTTTACAGACACAACCGCATCAGAGTTGCCAAGAGGGCAGGGCTGCCTAGTGCGACAAGAATCATGGACAGAGGTGAAAAGAGAAGCGTATCCGTCAGGGTTACTAGGGAAACGCGTGGGGAAGTCAAACTTCATTTCACTAAGGACACACTTGCACTCGTTACGAACAGAGACAAAGAGTCGTTTATTGCAATCAGAAGAAGTGGGTTATAACGATCGAACATGCAGGGGAGAACCAAAGAGATGAATGCGATTTAACTTAATATTTCCTTGCTGGAATGAAAGCCTCGATGCCGGCTTTTGCCCAGGAGATCTCAGACGTGTATTTTTGAACAGGATGACTAAAAACTTAATTCCAAGGGACATCATGAAGGAAATCACAAAAGGTATCCCAATCTGCTCATTACAAATAACAGAAAGATATTCTCTTGGATACAGGTTCTTGTCTGTTGGGGGGGACCAGAAGGAAATGTTTGCAGACACTACAGCATGATCAGAGTTGTCAGTCAGAGTCTGAACAAGAAAGATATGCTTAAAAGAGCAGTATAGAACATTTCTTGTTCTACGTCGCTCTTTGTGGCCGAGTCGGTTAAAACCACATCGGATCTAACGACGTTTTCTCTTGCAAATGGAGGGGCGGGTTTCAATTCAGCCAAAGGGTCGCATTTTTTGTTTACTAAGATTTCTCAAATATTTCTCTAAATATCTTTAGTGCCAGAGAGGAGTTTCTGTCGCAGGGTTAGAATCGATGTGGCCAGGAACCCCTCAAAGCTTTTTCTGTTAAATGCCCAAAGACAAAAATACGACAGAGAGATGAAGAACAGATACTACTCTCGGTATTTACTGAAACGGTGACTGGATATGGATCAAGATTTAAAATCGGGAGCCCAAGGGCGTACCCATGGGCGTACCCATGGGCGTGCCCATGGGCTAAGGCCAAAAATTGCCCCTTCCCCCACAACCTACGTCGCGCTGGTGACGTATTCCACTTATGGTGCAATGAAAGACGATATTCTACTTATATTGTAATGAGGGAAATGCTGACGAAGGATCTGAATCATGCATCCCTTATTCATTTATGGTGTTCTGTCCGTAGACAGAAACACATTTGGGAGAGATCAAATGTAGCCTGTCCGCCCGAAGTTAGAGGCTATAATCTGATCTCAGCCCGAATTCCGGGGAACGTGCGTTCTTCTCTTGTAACCTCATACCTGACTAAGCTTGGTAAGATTTCGAAAGAAGTTACGCAGATTATTTCTAAATTTGACTTATACGATACTCGGTTAAACTTTGTAAATATTTGGTTGGCCAGAAAGTCCTGACTCGCATAGGAAGCCGAAAGAAAACAGCGAATTTTATGGCGCAACACCAACATTTATTCTTCAAATTAAAGTTCATTATTCTCGACGATCTGCTGCCAGCGATCAGCCAGCATTCGAATTTGTCCCAGATACCCGTCCGCTGGCTTTGAATCAAAAAATATGTTAATAAGCTTCCTTTCCTTCATCAAAAAGGTTGAATCACTGGTCGCGGAGGGAGTGTGCCATTGACCAGAATAAGCCATAGTCACTCGGAGCAGCATCAGGACTGAAAGGTGGATGTGGAAGACTCTCAACACCGTTCATCTATTTGAACTTCTCTTTAGTCAACCTGGCAGTGTTAGCCTCGCATTGTTTTGCTAAAACAAAACCGGACCTCGACTGACCAAAGCAGTATACTCCTTTACTTTGTCGTACACACGATTTCGCTGCTGGCAATACAGTTTAGCGATGATTGTACGATCGTATGAAACAAGCTCAAAATGCAATACTCCTTGGAAATTCCATCAGACAGAGACCAAGATTTGTTTTGATCTGCATACCCGTATTTTATATAGCATATTTGAAAATTACTTTCGGAACCAAAAAAGAAAGATCTTCATAACGAAACGCGCTACCACACCCACCCAGTGTTACACACAGAGACTTGCCTGGGCAATTAAGGTTTCAAGGTCGTCAAGTGTGCATCTTTTTCACAGTTCATCCTGTACAAGGCCCTAGGGCCACTCGTGGTAGTAGGTTAAGTTAAAAGGATAGTTTATACAGATAGCGGGGTTAACTCTAGACTTGAACAAGTTAAGATTGTAGTGATCGCGGAAACATTCTCTTGGGAGTCTCTTCCACAGGTGCTCGAGAAGAAGCTATTCGATTGGAACTTACTTCTCACCGCTGGAATACGGAGGGAGTGTAGCTAGTTTGCTACAATGTAAGTGGCATAGTGGGTTCTAGCCATGAAGCATAGACTTGCCGAAACCAAGGAATGTAGTTCGCCCGAGAACTTTCCATGAAAATAGTGATGTAGCAATGAGAGACTTGCTGCATCACGCCTGTTAGAGGCGGGGAAATAATTCATCTCGAACAAGGACCCTGAGATGCTTTTGAACTCTATCAAAGACTGGAAAATGAGGATTGGGCAGCCCCGCCCAAATGTGGCCAAATCTGTCTTTTATAAAGTTAGAGAATAGCATGCGGAGTCCGGTACTTACTGGATCCGTAAAGCTGATCATTTTATTTGCATCTTTAGCGATAGATCGTATATAGGAATTTTACTTGAGGTCAGGTGTGAGTTTGAGGCCTAATATCCTCTCGAGGAACTGGGGATCTTTGAGAGGACCTCCCTTCATCGTGACTGCCGGTAGTTCAGAGTCTCCTTGGCGGTGATGGAATGTAACCAGTTTGGTCCTTGAGGCACTGAATGTTATTGTCATGGGTCCTTACCTATAACTACAGAATGAACTCTTCCTAACACTATGTATACTGCGCCTCTCAAGAGAGAGGGACGAATCGAGCCGAGCTTCTCGACTTGACCGTCGAACTCTCTGCTTCTGAGCAGAGAGGAACCCGGACAAGGCTCCGCCGAAGGGCAGAGTCTCGTTCAGGGAGGTTGACCAACCCGATCCCGTTTATATGGATTCTACGGTCATTTTTTGGCCGAGCCTACGGGCTCGAGAAACCCACGTGAAACTCGGCATTGTGCCACATGCAACCCTCAGGTGGGGGGCTAGATACCGAATCGAGTCAAGCCGTTTCGGCTTGATGGTCGAACTCTCTGCCTCTGAGCAAAGAGAAACCCGGACTAGGCTCCGCCGATGGGTAGAGCCTCGTTCGGGGAGGGTGACCAACCCGATTCTGTTTTTACAGTTTCTACGGGCATTTTTGGCCGAGCCTACGGGCTCGGAAAACCCACGTAAAACTCGGCCTTGTTCCACACCTTTCCCTCGTGGGGGTGGAGGGCAAATAAATATCGAATCGAGTCGAACCGATAGTAGTTCACTCCAAGCCAGACTGACAGTCGTACTAACACCTACTACATCTTGTATTATTATTTCGTGTAATATACCTTCGTTATTTCTACTCTTGTGTTCGTCTTGTTCTTCCTTGGGTCCTAACCTAGACCCTAACAGTAACCAACCAGTTTTTTCCCCACTGGGAACTGAGTGTTATATCGGTCAGCTGCTAATCTCCAATTGTCAAGACTTTTTGTGGTGTGACATATATTGTCGTATCACCAGCATAGACGTTTACAAATGATATATTCTTAGGCAGATCATTTTTGTAAATCGAAAAGATGATTGGTCCAAGAAGTAACCTCTGGGGACGCCTGCGCTGACCACCAGGGCCTCGGAGAACGTGGAGAATGTGGGTGGTTTGCTACTATATAATTGGCATGGCAAGCCCTATCCGTGAAGGGCAGACCTAGTGGAACCAGGAGATGCAGTTCGTCCGAGCAGTAGAGATAGAGCAGTCGGAGACTCGCCACGTCCCGCCTGTGAAAGAGAGGTTCGAGTGTAGAAAATAATTCTTCTCCAACAAGAACTTGGAGACGCTTTTGAACTCTATCAAGACTAGAAAGTGAGGTATGGGAAGCTCACGCCCAAATATGACAACAGTACTCCATTTTCGGTCTGATGTGTCGTTCATAAAGATAAAGGATAGCAATTAGGAGTCAAGTGCTTACCGGAGCGGAACAGGGAGCTGATCATTTTATTTGCATCTTTCTCTCAAGGCGCGGTGCCTCCTCGAGGGGGCATACGTTCATCGTGACTGGGGATAGGTCCGAGGTAGATGCTACATAGTTTCTAATTGTCAGCGTTGCCAGTTAAGATCATTATTGGTGATATATCGCCATTTCTGAAGGTTGGTTCTACAGCGACCAACAGCTGTTCGGAGGCGATTCAGGTAGGATCAGAATGGCCAGGTATCACTGGTGCCAAGGGTGGGAATTCTCTAGATCTGAGAGAGAGAGAGCCTGTATTCCACGTTGTTAAGGTGGCTGCACCATAGGACAGACGCTGGCCCTGTTGTTCAATGGTTCACCTGAGTGTAAAAAGTCGTGTCTTGACTTGAGCTTCTTTGTCATTGATTCACAGCTGTGGAGTGGATGACTAGGGTCAGTTTTCTCCTTCAACTTCTCGATTTGGGAGTGGACTGTTCTTCTTATGTAAGGGAGAGCAATGCCACTAAAATAAAGAATTCACATACTTTGGTTGGCTTGAGACACATATGTCAGCCAGTCTCTAGTAACAAGAGTCGGCAATCCTTGGCATGCGTGCTAAACATGGCACACCGATTATGTGTTTCTGGCACGCGAAACTTATTCATTAGATTCACTTTAATTATTTTCCTCTTTCATGTATATCATTATCTCATGTATTTTTAAAGTTTGTACAGAATGTCACGGTCATTAGCTAAGAAACGACGTTATTCAAATGAAGAAAATATTAGATAATTTAAATACTGGACTGAAAAATGTGATAGATAAAGAAAATAAAGCTTTATACATTTTCTGTTCCGAAACAATCGTTTGTAGGATTCTTCTAATAAAGGACAGTTTGAAATTGTTTATAAGAACCTAAGCAATAAAAGTGAAGAGGCGTCCTGGGTATGACGATAAACTACATCCGCGTCCTGGCTATGACGATAAACTACATCCGCGTCCTGGGTATGACAGTGAACTGCGTTCGCGTCCTGGCTTGGACGGTAGACTGCGTCCAGCAGCAAGGCCTGTGTTAATATGTTTTGAAAACATAATGTTGCCAGCTGTATGTTTTTGAAAGAAAGAAAAAAATAATATTAACAGCTATACGTTTTTGGAAAAAGTAATATTACCAGCTATACATCTTTGAGAAAAAAAAAAAGAAATATTAACAGAAATAGGTTTTTGACAAAACAAAAATATTACCACGAAAAAAAAAGTTGTCGGCATTAAATGACCAATTGAGGGCTTGATATGCCGTAAAACAAAACAAATCAATCAATATTAAAAGTGAAGAGGAAAAAAGAAAATTAATTTCTTGTTAATTGGGTAAGACAAACAAAACAGGCTGATACTTTTATGAACTTTATTTCAGGTAGACCCAGTTCTTAACTTAGTTGCTGCTAATTTTGAGGTTTCAAAATTTTTTGTTGTCACGTGGGAAGCTTTTGTGTCAGAGCTTTGGCAGGTTTTGGTACGTACTCTCAAAAAGATTACCCACCCCTAGTTTATAACACTTAAATTTGTAATTATATAAAAAAAATAATAATTAATGAAGGGAGATAGAAAGAAAACTAATGAAAAAAAAATAGCTGAAAAATGATCACGCCTGCTTGTATAACAACTCAATTAATACAAGCTGATAATTGCGGCTAATCGATAGATCAATAGCCGAACATTACATGAACGAGAAATCTCATTAGACTACGCGCGATAACGTTTGTCATATGTCAGACGAAACTTTGTTTGGGGATCAACATCCGGAGAATTTCCCCCTCTTCCGTTTTCGTGCCTTTCGATAGCTTCCCTGTCCCCCAGGACGTGACCAGCCCCAAATTAGTGATCGCTCGCAGAGTCAACATCGTCCGAAACCCTATCCGCGCCATGGTCGATCGCCATCCCAACTTGCCTGTCCGAAACCATGGTGACGGAAATGGCTATCCAAATGCCGCGTTTCGAACTGTAGTCGATTTTGGACGGGAAACAGACGACTGAATGGATCAGGTGATTGGTCCGGGGAAATGATATTGGATTTAGCACCATTTCCGAATTAGCCGTAACGAAATCGGCCACAATGATTACCTAATTTCCGAAATTTCAAGAAACCATCACTTTCGCCGTAATTATAAACTTCTCATAGGGGAAAGTTTGGAAACATGATAGGCCAAGAAATTTGTTTTTTTTTTCTTTTTTTTATGTTTTTTTTTTCTAAGATTACCAAATTTTGATCATTATTTTATTTTAGTCCGTTTTTTTTTTTTTAATTATTTTATTTATTATTTTTTTATTCACGCCATTTATTGATATTTACACATTTTAGTCCGGCGCAGATTGAAGTTCAGCTAATCTCATAAACATGAAATTCTAGTTGCCTTGAAAATCAGCATACGAAATCAGAGATTGCTACCCGAACTCAAACACGAATCGCTAGAGAGAGCGGGAAAACGCAAATGTTTCTGAAACGAGTCATATTAGAAACCCACCCCTAACTCATTTTTTGGGGCGGTGGGGGATGTCTAAGTTTAGGCACATGACCAAATCGAGGTTTTTTTTTTAGATATAACGGTGTTCGCCGATCTTGTAACTGAGAACGTCTTGTTTGCCTTGAAAATCAGCATACGAAATTATAAAGTGTTACCTGCACTCGAACACCAACCACTTTAGCCAAATGGAAGAAAATATTTTTTGCACTAGTCATACTAAAGACCCCTCTTCACCCCATTGTGTGGGGTGGTTCGGATTAATATGGCCCACGACCAAATTGGGGTACCTAGAGACCGTGGATAATTGTGTTCTTCTGCGTAAGGCCTGTTGGCCTTGAAAATCCTCATACGAAATTAAAGATTTTTACGCCGGCTCAAACACTAACCACTAGTGCTGATAGAATATATGCAACTATTTCCGCCACTAGACACACTAGATCTGAGCTGAGAATCTGGGATTAGCAAGCTATACGGTCAGAAAGGGCATCTGGAGACAAGGAGGATTGTGCCGTACTGGTGTTCTTAATGAGAAGGGATTCGTGGCCTTAAAAATCAGTATTCGGATTCCTGCCATAGAGTGATGGTTAATGAGATCCCCTGAGAAGCCATTGAAAGTGAGTTCGATCTTTGCCTTCTCTTTTAAACTCGTCGGACTAAGCTCGGAATGTAAGCTTGACGAATGGTTTTGCAATGTGTTATTCAAATATGTCAAGAAAATGTGTCCAGTGATTTCTAACAAACTTAGCAAATTATTTATATTCGGACTATTGCGTTTGTTTATTTATGTACGAATATTCCTTAATTTCTCTTGTTTTGTTTACCTAACGTTTGACCCTTTTGAGCTCTGCGTTCCTCAACAATTTTAACCTTTCTGCCTGAGCTCCTGAGTCAAAATTCACAAATAATTGCTATGTAATGTTTCACGGTAGATATAAACATAGTTACAAGTGTTTACCACCGTTCCACCGGTAGCTGGGCATGAAGTCATTTTTCTCTACCAATGTTCAACCGGTGGCTGGACATTATGGTATTTTTGTCCATCACCGGTAAAACAGTAGTCAGGGCTTAAAGGGTTAAAAAAAATATGTCAATATCTTGGATACTTCTAAAACACGTAATATATATAATGTCTATATATGTATATTATATATGTTCATAGCCGGGTGTGATAGAGGGGATAAGCTCCCACTGTCTATAAAAATAGTAGCGAATAGCTGCTACACCCATTGTCAACACTGGGAGGAGGTCAGTTATTAATTTAGTTAAAAATGAATTTCCGATGTTAATTTTCAACGCACATTATATGCACATATTGGCATGCAAACGCGCACACATACACACGCACAGAAACACACACACAAATACACACACACACAAATAGAAAAAAGTCGCTTTTTTTGTTGCTTTTTTCAAAAATCTATTTTTGTTAATATTTTTTTTTTTTTCAAAATGTATTGCTAGTATTTCTGGTATTTCTGGTATTAAAACCTATTTTTACACTTTCATAGTATTTTGACCCCAATTTGGGAGTTCACTATTTGCCCATAGCTGGGACCCTTGCAGGTGCTACCACCCTAGGTCAGGGAGGAGCTGGGAACACCAGCAATTAAGAGGTAGTTCCATGCTCCGCAAAACCTTCTGATCAGAGGCCTTGCTGTTGGACATAGTTTATCGTCTTACCCAGGACAGTTAACGCGTAGGATTTTAACAAATATTTCAGTGTTTGTTTATTTCGGCGTATATATATATAAAGAACACTCCCTGCCACTTACATAGAAACAAACCATCCACATTTTCTCCGTATTCCATCGCTGAGAAGTAAGTTCCACTCGAACAGTAAAACTGATTCCTATTGACAGAAAATGATTCAGAGGTGGAGGTAATGGGTGAAGAAAAAAAAGAGAGAGGTTTTCACAGACACGGCTCTTGTTGCTTTGATTGCGAGGAACGCTGGCCGCTAACAGACAGGAAACAGGTAAAAAGTAATCAATGAAACCTGCGGGACAATCTCAGCGGGCGGGTGAATATTTCTTTGCGTGAACCCCGTGATAGACTTCCTGAATATGGTCGGTCCATATCGGGATAGGGGAATAAATTATCTACACTTACATTGTAACAAACCATCCACAATTTCCTTCCTATTCCATTGGTGAGAAGTAAAGTTCACTTTCAGCTTCTTTCCGAGAAGCACAACCCGTGGAACCGACTCCCAACTGGATGTTTCCCCAATCACTGCAAACTTAACCTGTTTAAGGCTAAGGTTAACTGTTATCTTCCACTTTTATACACGCAAATGTCACCCAAACCTTTTGAAAGACTCGTGTTGTGCCTCAAACTCGCACCCGACCTGAAGTAGAACTTGTCCATAAATCCATTGCTAAGGATGCAAGTAAAATTGTCGACTCCCTTTATCATTCCAACAATTACCGATTTCTTTGATATCCTTTACCTTTAAAAAAGAGCCACATTAGGCCGAAAATGAAATACTGTTATTATATTTGGGTGGAGCTGTCCAGACCTCACTCTCCAGTCTTGAAAGAGTTCATATTTTTCTCCGAACCCTTGTGGATGACGAATTATTCTCCAATCTCTCTCCTATAGGCGGATTTGGCAAGCCTCTCGCTGCTTTTACCGCTATTTCCAAGGAAACTGCTCTGACGAACTACATTCTTTGGACCCATAATTTCGTTGAAAATTTCGCGGCAAGAACACCCATGCCGCTTACATTGTAGAAAACCATCCACATTCTCTTCGTATCCCATCGGTGAGAAATAAGTTCCACTCTTACCGCGGAGCATTGCTATGTGAAACCGACACCCAATAAAATGTTTTCACGATAATTACCATCTTAACCTGTTCAGGGGTTAATCGTTGTCAAATGGATTCCTAACGTAACTCTGGGGGCTTTGTAAACCTTGAACCTTATTGTAAAAACAAAATAGGAATTAGAATACAAGAGAATAATAGGATAAGAAACAAATAGAAAAACGTTTATAAATTTAACAGCTTTTGCTTTTTGTTATGATGAAGCTTATATAAAAAGCGAAACGTGTTAAATTTATAAACGTTTCCTATTTTTCATTATTCAATTATATATATATATAGAGAGAGAGTTTATGCAAAACTAGGTAATCCGTATGGGTAGACCCAAGGAGGATGATATCCAGAGAGTCCGATGTAAATTCAGAGCAAATATGTTTGAATAAAACAGATCACTTTGAAAAAACATCTAACTCTGTATATCTCGTTCTCTCCTGCCTCCTTTCCTCCCACTTCGTTAATTTTATATATGCTTGGTGCGGTCCGTCAAAAATGTAAGTTTCTTTTCATTTTTCATTTCAACTTTTGGAAGTAAAGTCTGATGATCCAGAGCCCTTTTAAAAAAAGGGTTGTGGTGAAATAACTTATTACATGGAACCTTAAAGTGGTCTGTTTTTATTCAATATATATATATATATATATATATATATATATATATATATATATATATATATATATATATATATATATAAAAAATTTGGAAATAATATGTTTCATACTGCTGATACACCTAAAATTGTGCTGAAATATATATATATAATGCTTGTTCATATATAAATACGCACAAATTGTTTGATAATCAAACCCTATAAATTTACATATCCAATTTCATTATGGCGAGCGTTTCCTACTCTTATTTAAAAAAAATTGTTTTAAATACAGAATAATATTATTCTAATTTAGTCTTATGATAATTTTTTACATTATTTTACGTCTGTAAGTATTGCTAGGTACCTATGATTGTATTTGTCGTCCTTATGAAAATGTAATCGCCGAATATTAGTGTCAAATTGTCGTATGTTTGTGGTGAGTAAATGAATTTCGTTGAAATCGAATTACGAAACGGAACCTTTGAAGATATTTTTTTAAAATCTGCATAATAAACGCAATACTAATTTTTTTAATTTTTTTTAGAACAAATGCAAATTATGCATGGGGAATTAATATATATATATATATATATATATATATATATATATATATATATATATATTTAATATATATAGTATTTTATTAGAATTTTTCTTTTATACCAATTTGGTTAAAATCGCAAAAAAAAAATTCTTTATTATGGATTTTAAAAATTTTAATATGTTTTCAGATATTTTCTTCGGATATAACTATCAAAAATATATATATATTTTTCTGGTAAGTCGGTGACATCGTTTTGCATATATCGCGTCCTTACGCGCATTTATATCATGTGGTCATATTTCATTTATTTGATATATATATATATATATATATATATATATATATATATATATATATATATATATATATATATATAAATATGAGGTTTGTCAGAAATGTTATCGAGCCAGCATGAAACCAATATCTATTTCTAACAGATATGAATCTATCTATCATATATATATATATATATATATATATATATATATATATAGAGAGAGAGAGAGAAACGTTTCAGAGGGATGCATATATATATATATATACAAAATGGTATATATTTCATATTACCATAAATGTTGTATATGACTGAAAGATTAATTTCTGTATCTAACGCTCTGCATATTTACATACAGTCAAGATATAGAGAAATGTTTATAAGTCTAAAATTTTTTCAAATAAAATTTCAATGTTATAAATAATATCTCGTAGCCTCATCTACGCACCCCCACCGTTATTCTCGAAATTCAGACAGACGTTGGTTCAAATTCAAGCTTCGTTGTATAATTCTATTTACGCGGGCCACCCGTTTAGTTGCTAGTTGAAGGATTTAAACGACTCCTTCATCGTAACTGCATCACCTTCGGCCCTTGATAGTCGGCTGCTCAATTGCGCTTCTGCCTTGTTGGCAGTTCGCTCCGTGCGTGAGTCCGATTACGTAGCTCTGATTCTGGCCTCGCCAGTGTTAACTGTCATTAACGAAAGTAAATAGAAATAAGGGTAGGGTTTCTAATTACACCAGTCAAAATATAGGAATAATGACTGAAGATCAAGACTTGTTGACCACCAGGCAGTACTTCATATTCAAAAGTTGAATAACAAAAAATAAATAGATAGATAGATAGATAGATAGATAGATTTATTTATGAGACATAGAACAGACATAGATAGATAGATTTAGATAGATAGATGAATAGATAGATAGATAGATAGATAGATCTTTTTGATAGATAGATAGATATGAACAGACATAGATAGATAGATATGAGCAGACATAGATAGATAGATAGATAGATAGATAGATAGATAGATAGATAGATAGATAGATATGAACAGACATAGATAGATAGATATGAGCAGACATAGATAGATAGATAGATAGATAGATAGATAGATAGATAGATAGATAGTTAGATATGAACAGACATTGATAAAATATTTTAATCTTTTACATAGATAGATAGATAGATAGATAGATAGATAATAGATAGATAGATAGATAGATATGAACATTATAGATAGATAGATATTTCCAATATATATATATAGATAGATAGATAGATAGATAGATAGATAGATAGATAGATAGATAGATAAGAAGAGATTGGGATAGATAAGAACAGATTGAGATAGATATGAACAGATTAAAATAGATAAGAACAGATTGAGATAGATAGATATGTACAGATTAAAACAGATATGAACAGATTAAGATAGATAGATAGATAGATAGATAGATAGATAGATAGATAGATAGACAGATAACGTGAAAATCTATCTATGTCAATAATATTTTGTTCTTCGACTAAATTTTATTAATCCAACATATAAATAATAATATATTTATTTTCCAAATATTCTATTAGATGTTTATACCCCCAATATCGAAAGTATGAGGCACCCAGTGAGGATCGAATTCACTATTCAATCGTAACTGTTCCAGCGAGACAAGCTTGCTAACCATTAAACCGCCTTGGGGTGCCCTATCAATAATAATATATCTTAGCTTAGCATTTTAAAAATAGTTTCAATTACAATCTTGTCCTTATGTGCAAAAATGATCAGTGAGTGTCCTGCAAAATTGTGTCTTTCACCATATCAGGACCAATTTCTACCGACTACATGCCGGGCGCTATACGTTCTACCTAAGTTTAATCTTTCTACAAATTGACACTATATTTAGTCTGGAAGTTTCTTCATATTTTATTGGAGAAAGTGATGATAGCAAATCCAGTGTTACAGATTTTCAAATGTCAATATCTGCTCGCAAGTTGGAAATGTGCATTAGAATTGGTACAAATTCTCCAAGACGACCTAAAGTGCTACATGATTCAACTGAAATAAATGAAACGTTATACTTAATAAATACAGATACTTTCAATTTTGTATTGATATCCACTGATGTAAATATACATATATATATATATATATATATATATATATATATAAATGGTTTCTTTTTTAAGTGGTTAAACATGTTTCAAAAACGGAAAATTTCTTCAAATTTAATTATATTAATTAAATTAAAAGCATTAGTTCTGTTAGATGAAAGAGAACTAATGCTTTTAATTTAATTACATAAATAAATTTGAAGGTTTTAGCTTCGGTTTTTGAAACATGGTTATTACTGTGTAGCGAAGAAACCATATTTTAAATCAGTTAATTTATAATATTTATGCTCTGTAAATTTACATTGAATAAAATTTTGTAAAAATAAAAAAACTATCAATAACAGTTCTTTCTTTTTATTATCATATATATATATGTATATATTCATTTCCCCCCGAACAAAGCAGAAATATATATCTTATATTATTATAATTATATATATTATATATCTTACTGTTCTTTCTTTTTATTATAATATATATATATATTCATTTTTAAAAATATTTAGCTGTAATGCCACTAGTACGCAGGGGTTTAGAGCGAGTGAATGTGAGAGAAAAGACTGTGTATAAGGAAGACTGAGGAAAAGACCAAAGATGAGCAGAATTCAAGAAGACAGAAAATGGCGATTGACATTGCATATAAATTTTTGAATATTGTAGTTATCAGGGAATAAAGTAAAAGGAAGAGAGTTCCACAGGCTGGAAGTGCGAGAAAAGAAACTGTTGGAGTAGAAGTTTCGGTTGTATTTAGTAATTTTGAACGGTAAATGAAAAATAATTTAAGATTTCAATCTAGTAGTACGCTTAAATTCATTTAGTCGGCGTACCGGAGATAAAAGCGAGTCAGAGCAGTTGCCATAAAAATATTTTTTTAGAAAAGACAGGGGAAAGCCTCGCTACATCATTGAGAAAGTGACTGATTTCAAGATGCTAGGACAGAATCGATTATATTACAGATCCTTCTTTGGATTGTGTCAAAAACCTCGAGAGGAAGAGCAGAAATAACGGACCTGATATTACAACAATACACGCAAGAATGGTAGACTTGTAAATGTACAAGATGGCTTCTGATGAGAAAAATTTTTTTTTTTACCACGGCACAGTGAACTAATTTTCCTTGCAGTAGATGTAGCCATCATATATATATATATATATATATATATATATATATATATATATATATATATATATATAAAATTAGGCAATATATATTTTATATATAAAGAAATAATCAAATACATAGAATCAATCAGCAATATTAATGCGATTAATGGCGAAATCACTTCGCTAGTAGAAACATAATGTATGCATTAAAATACTGTTAATCCATTGAATGATGTGATCCTCATTTATAAAACTGTTGTCAGATGTTTCTAAAGTGTATATTTTTTTAAGTTAAGCAAGAACTTTCGAAAATCCATGTCTTCATCATCAGGCTGTAATTTTTTTTTATTTAAAGTTAAAACTTGAAGACAAAATAATTGTTTGTAGACCGAAAAATTTTTTTTTTTTGTGAATTTTTTATGGTAAATCCAATCTCTTTTTTTTTTTTTCCCAGCAGTGTTTTTCAAATTTTATATGTTTTGTTCATGGCATGAATTAAGTATATATTTAATTAATGATATGTCTGAACTATATAGTTTTTTTACAGAAATATTCATACTTTTCTTTCAATTGTTTTTTATAAACACATTAAATTAGGCAGCAAATATTTTATATATATTAATTATGTTCTACTAGTGAAGTGATTTTTTAATATTATTAATTGCATTAATATTGCTGATTGATTCTATGTATGATTATTTCTTTATATATAAGGCCTTCGAGATATGCAGAATTGTTAACAAAATCATGATATGAGTGGTTATATTTAGATTAAAATAAAAGGACTTAAATCAGTTTTAACATTTATTTTCAATGTTTTTTTATAGAAAACAAAATAAGCTAATGGCGAGTGAAATATAACGGAATTGGTTTTACGGAAAAAAAAAAAATTATGTAATGTTAATGAAAATTCATTAAATTAAGTATGCCACATATGCAAAAACAAATAATGTAACCAAGGGTTTTTAATCGCTGTTGCATGATGATTCTTTTTCTTCTAATGTCATTCTCAACTTTTACCAAATTTCGTTTTGCTTTTTGTTTTTGAAATTTTAAACGAAAGACATTTTTTTAATTCTGCGTTCGTTATTGCAATCGTCATAGCTGAATGCTGGCTTTCTTTCCATAAAACTGACAACCTTTTCAATAGCTTTTTCAATTTCAGTCCAGGTCTCATCACAATCATGTTTTTAATTTCGTTGTTCATTGTGACAATTTGAACGCTGGAGAATAGTTTCTTTGGAAGATTTAATATTATACAATGTTGGCTTTCCTATGTTGAACTCAGCCATTAGTTACAATAAACTTTCACCAGCGTCTAGTCTGTTTAAACTTTCTACTTTATGCGATAACTACAAAGTTGTTCTTTTCCTCTTATTCTCATCATCTTTTGCGCCAATACAAGCCAATTAGGGTGAAATAAGCATAAGCAGTTATCCAAAGCAAATTTCCTGGAAAACAGAAAATTTCAAATAAGTTACATATCACCGAAATAGTTTAAATATACGCATCAAAATCATGTTCGGATATGGAAGATTCCGGATATGAGGCACTCCGGATATGAGGGTTTCCGGATTCCAGATATGAGGGATTCTACTGTATATGTTTTTCTGATGTTGTACGTTAAGAATATTGACTGATATGAAATTTAATAAATTTGAAATAAATATAATTTATTTTTAGTTTAAATTATTGCAGAAAAGCATTTTTAACACAGCGACAGGTATTTTTATAAGATGTTGACACATTTATTAGTAGCGGGAGCGCTTTATTGACTACCGGAAATTTAACTAATTTTTTCTACGGGAGACATATCTGTAAACATTACTTGACAAATGTAGAATTATCGCCGTTTTTATATAATTTTTAACTACAAGGTAACCTTAAAATTTTACGAAAATACTCTCTTTAATCTAATGTTTATTGAACGTTATTTTGGCTTTAAATTTACTTTAGTTACCGCTCTTATTTTCACATAATATCGTGTCTGGACGCCCGTGTTTACAAAAACTGTCACGTTTATGTTCACATAAAAAAAACTGAAACTTTTTTATAATACTGGTGATCAGTGAATTGTAGTACGCGTTTCCATTTATAATTGATAGTTTTTTTACTTAATAAAAATATCACTTAACCCGTATAAATTAATACAGAATTTTAAAAGATTTAGTACTTGACAAATTATTCTAAATAATCTTTTTTTTAAAAAAAAAAAATTGTAAACAACTCTTGTACAAATTCATTATACTTTGAAATTTTTTTAACTCAGTAGTGTCTATAACACTGTCTTAAAAGCAATATCCATAAAAGCAATTAATTTTTTTTTTTTTCTAATTGAATAATGTCTTAGTTTTATTTCATTTTTTTTTTTTTTCATTTTACGATTCGGAGCAAATTTCCATTAACTATGGAACCAATTGATAACTGAAATTCTCTAAGGATCACTAATATAAATCTTAAACCGTACAAAAATAAATTTCTCAAAATTTCATGAAATGAGTAACATAATGTTTTTACCAAGATTTTATAAAAAAAAAAAAACATTTATAAAATAATTTAATTCATTTGTAAATAAGTTCTGAAAGTTTCATTAAACCGACAATTATTTGATTTTTGTAAGGATTTCCAAATATATGTGTTTTTTTTTTTCACCGTAAAAGAGCATTAAAATTTCTGCTACTAATTTATACATGGCGAAAATTTTTTAAGAAAAACCTTTCAATTTCGAATAAGTCTAAAAAAGGATAAAAAATCATATAATTTAATAATCAAAAACTCATTTAATATTTCCTCTTAATAATAACAGAAATATTTTTGTTTTCATTAAGTACATGTTGATTTTTTATCGAATCATTGAAGGTACCCCCATAAGACATTATAGTTGTGTATTTAAACACCAAATTATGATATTGAGAAACTTAGGTTAGCTAAATTCTTTTACTGATTTCATAAAGCTGGGGTTTGCATATGCTATACTATTATCATGTGCCATATATTTAAGGTCAGTCTGTGCTAAGCGGCTTCATGGTGTATAGTTTAGTCAAATGTTTTTATTTACTGTCCTTTACTTTATGATCAGACATCGTGTGTGTGTGTGTGTGTGTGTGTGTGTGTAAGAAATTAATATTCTCTCTTAATATCTATGTATCTATCTCTGTAAATTCATATCTATATATTTATCTCAGTCTCGTTCATATCTATGTAGGGTGAATAAAAGGATTAGTCTTACAATCCCAAAAATATGTTTCGGCTTTATATAACCCACAAAGGGTTGATAAGCCGTAAAATATCAAATCACTCAATTAAACTATATGGTATGCATGCATGCAGGCATCTATCTATCTATCTATCTATCTATCTATCTATCTATCTATCTCACTCTATTTGTATATATATATTTGCATTTCGAATGTTCTAAAAAGGATAAAAAAATATAATTTAATAATCAAAGAATAATTTGATCTTTTCCCAATACTGTTCTTGATATATAAAAAACTTTATCTCATATATATATATATATATATATATATATATATATATATATATATATATGTGTGTGTGTGTGTGTGTGTGTGTGTGTGTGTGTGTGTGTGCTTTATAATCACGATCCCAGTGATTCCTAAGCAGGAGAGATTGTATAGAAAACCTTTGCGCCACAACTTGTCGAAGCTCTTCTAGATATCTAACGCTATGGTCCTTACGGTATGTGTGTCATCAAGGTCAATCACGAATTCTGTGTGTAATGGTAGTCAGGACTTCAGTTGGTGGATCGGGCCGATCGAAAGCCATAGTACTTGTCGCACAAGAGGTTGTTCCTATCCACGTGTTCGGCGACCGTCTTGTTGATTAAGACCTCAAAGAGTCTAAAAATTTGATCGGTGTAAAAGCGTTAGGCCGGTTTAACGCTATTACACCGATCAAAATTTTAAATTCAAGATTATTTTCATAAAAAGATTCGCACAGCGAGGAATCAGACAAAGATCAGGTTATTGCAAATAATATGATTTCCACCAGAAAATAAAACATCTGTCGGTGAGTAATTCCCATTTCTCTGTTTTTTTTCTCGGTCCGTTGATGAAGGACACAGGCGTGTCCGAAAATTCCGGATTTAAAACCTTTCTTTCCGCGCTTCATTTCATTCATATGGTTAATAATTAATATTTAATGAACGTTATACTGTTACCATTTTGTTTGCCCTTGTTCTATTAACTAACCTATTTTACACACACACATAAAAAAAAAACACACATATACTATATATATTATATATATATATATATATATATATATATATATATATATATATATATATATTCGACTCTTCCGTTGAATTCGACGTATGAGGGTCAAGCAGATCAGTTCCCAGGAAACCGACAGCCCGACAACAGCACATGAGATTTGATTATAGTGGTGAAGGTTTCGTGCAGGACCATCCACACTTTTTGAAGGGCCTATTACAGAGACCCGGTGCATTACGTGCCACAAGGTCCCCAAACGACCCTCCGCAGGTTTTGAATTTAGAGTTGTCCTTCTCCTAGACCAGTTGCTATCCAAGGCTATAGAACCCAGTCTGTCCTGCTATTTTATCCATAGCTGGAGGGAGAAGAAGAGGATTCACACCTTTCCCAAGCGTATTAGCACGTAAGTGAATGTAATGGATCCCTCAATCCAAGCCGCTATCCATTACTCCACCTTACTTACATTTTATATATATATATATATATATATATATATATTAAGAAATGGACAAGGTCCGACAATTTATTTATTAAAGACATTTTTTATGTTTAACGTTGTTATTTATTTAAGCATAATAAGTATAGGATGCAGGTTCGAATCCTGTCAAAGAACGAATATTTTCTATGAAAATTTCTCGGACATTCAGGCCGGTAAATGTTATTTAATACTGTTTATCATAAACAGAGCATTTGCTTAAATACTTGTATCTATAAATAACAACGTTAAACATAAAAAATGTCTTTAATAAATATATATATATACAGAAAATATTCGTCCTCCGACAGGGTTCGAACCTGTATCCTATACGGAACCGTCATTTAGCTTGACGTGCTTTTAACCGATTTGGCCTCAGTGAAGCGTTCGGTTAACCAGGTCGAATATTTTCTATGAAAATTTCTCGGACATTCAGGTTGGTAAATGTTGTTTAATACTGTTTATTATAAACAGAGCATTTACTTAAATATTTTTATCTATAAAAAGAATATATAAACATAAAAATGTCTTAAAATAATTGTCGGACTTTGTCCATTTCATAATGTGTGACGTCATTTGTTTACATTTGGATACGCTTTGAGCAGATATGAATATACGTGAGAGATTCATGGAAGATTGTAGTTTAAAAGCAGTAAATTCTACCATGCTAACTGGACGATCCTCTCTGGTTCAATCGGCTATATGACGGTTCCGTATAGGATACAGGTTTGATTCCTGTCGGAAGACGAATATTTTTCTATAATAATTTCTCGGATATTCTGGCCGGTAAATGTTATTTAATACTGTTTATTATAAACAGAGCATTTACTTAAATATTTGTATCTATAAAAGAATGTATAAACATAAAAATGTCTTTATATATATATATATATATATATATATATATATATATATATATATTAGTGATTTTGATTTTTGATTTTTGAATATCTCACGGAAATAAAAACGATACGTTTATATATATATATATATATATATATCATTTTTTTTTTTTTCTTTTTCTTTATTATAAAAATCCAAAATCACTCAACACCTAGACACAGTTTGACTAACGCCCATTTTGTAACCACCATCAAATTTTTCCGTGGAGACCGAAAAATCTGCTAGCCAGCCCATCGAAATCCTTTGTCAGAGTTTTTTTTTTTTTTTTTAAATATTCCTTAGGTTGAACAAGTGCATTTGAGTTGCAGGCACATTCCAAGACCAGTCGAGATTCTGACGAAAAGAAGCATTCTCACACGTTCTGTCACACACAAAAAAACGTCATGAGACAGCTGCCAGGAGAGCCTCTCCTTCATTCCATTTTCGTTTCTTGCTCGATTTAATATTATTTAGATTCTTTTTCACCTTTTCTCACTTAACTATTTCTCTATCTTTTTTTTTTTATTTTATCCCTCTCTTTTTCCTTATTGTATACATCTTACGTTCTTTCTTTTCACCTCCTCTCTCTTAAATATTGCTCTTTTTATTTTATCCCTCTCTTTTTCCTTATTGTATACATCTTACGTTCTTTCTTTTCGCCTCCTCTCTCTTAAATATTGCTCTTTTATTTTTTTTTATTATTGTATACATATACGTTCTTTTAAAATTCGCCCTCCTCTCTCTTAAATATTGCTCTTTTTATTTTATCCCTCGCTTTTCCTTATTGTAAACATCTTAAATTTCACATCTCTTTAAATATTGCTTTTTTATTTTATCCCTTCTTTTTCCTTATTGTATACATCTTACGTTCTTTCTTTTCACCTCCTTCTCTTAAATATTGCTCTTTTTTTTTATCCCTTTCTTTTTCCTTATTTTATACATTTTTCTTTCTTTTTTTCGATCCTCTCTCTTAAATATTGTTTTTTTATTTTTATCCTCTTTTTTTCCTTATTGTACATCTTTTACGTTCTTTCTTTTCGCCTTTCTTTCTCTTAAATATTGCTTCTTTTATTTTATCCCTCTTTTTCCTTATTGTATATTATCTTAAAAATTTTTTTTTCGTATAAATCCTCTCTTTTTATTTTTAAATATTGCTCTTTTATTTTATCCCTCTTTTTCCTTATTGTATACATCTTACGTTCTTTCTTTTCGCCTCCTCTCTCTTAAATATTGCTCTTTTTATTTTATCCCTCTCTTTTTCCTTATTGTATACATCTTACGTTCTTTCTTTTCGCCTCCTCTCTCTTAAATATTGCTCTTTTTTTTTTTATCCTCTTACTTTGTGATTTTTCCTTATTGTATACATCTTATTAATTATTAATCTTTTCGCCTCCTCTCTCTTAAATATTTTCTTTTATTTTATCCCTCTCTTTTCTTTTATTGTATACATCTTACGTTCTTTTCTTTTCTTTCCTCCTCTCTCTTAAATATTGCTTTTTTATTTTATCCTCTTTTTTTCCTTATTGTATACATCTTACGTTCTTTCTTTTCGCCTCCTCTCTCTTAAATATTGCTCTTTTATTTTATCCCTCTCTTTTCTTTATTGTTACATTTACGTTCTTTCTTTTCACCTCCTCTCTTAAATATTGCTTGAATTTTTTTTTTTCCCCTTTTTTTTATTGTTTATATTCTTACGTTCTTTCTTTTCCCTCCTCTCTTAAAAATATTGGACTTTTATTTTATCCCTCTCTTTTTCCTTATTGTATACATCTTACGTTCTTTCTTTTCACCTCCTCTCTCTTAAATATTGCTCTTTTTATTTTATCCCTCTCTTTTTCCTTATTGTATACATCTTACGTTCTTTCTTTTCACCTCCTCTCTCTTAAATATTGCTCTTTTTATTTTATATCTTTTTTCCTTATTGTATACATTTTTTCTTTCTTTTCGCCTGTCTCTTAAATATTGCTTTTTATTTTATCCCTTCTTTCTTTTGTATACATCTGGAATTCTTAAAATTTCATTGTGTTCTCTTAAATATTGCTCTTTTATTTTATCCCTCTCTTTTCCTTATTGTATACATCTTACGTTCTTTCTTTTCGCATATAAACTCTCTTAAATATTGCTCTTTTTATTTTATCCTCTCTTTTTTCCTTATTGTATACATCTTACGTTCTTTCTTTTCCTCCTCTCTCTTTAAATATTGCTCTTTTATTTTATCCTCTCTTTTTCCTTATTGTATACATCTTACGTTCTTTTAATTTCGCCTCCTCTCTCTTAAATATTGCTCTTTTTTTTTATCCCTCTTTTTCCTTATTGTATACATCTTACGTTCTTTCTTTTTCACCTCCTCTCTCTTAAATATTGCTCTTTTTTGAAATCCCTCTTTTTCCTTATTGTATACATCTTACGTTCTTTCTTTTCACCTCCTCTCTCTTAAATATTGGTTGCATTTATTTTTTCCCTCTTCTTTTTCCTTATTGTATACATCTTACGTTCTTTCTTTTCATTCCTCTCTCTTAAATATTTTTTTTTTTTTTATCCCTCTTTTCCTTTTTATAAATTTTATCCTTTTTTTTAAAGGCTCTCTTAAAAATATTGCTCTTTTATTTTATCCCTTTTTTTTCCTTATTTTTTTTATCTTAAAATAAACTTTTTTATTGAAATCTCTTAAATATTGCTCTTTTTATTTTATCCCTCTCTTTTTCCTTATTGTATACATCTTACGTTCTTTCTTTTCGCCTCCTCTCTCTTAAATATTGCTCTTTTTATTTTATCCTTCTTTTTCCTTATTGTATACATCTTTTCGTTTTTTTTTCAAACTCTAGCTTAAATATTTTGTTTTATTTTATCCTCTCTTTTCCTTAAATACATTTTCGTTCCTTTTTTTTGGCCTCCTTTCTTAAATATTGAAAAAAATATTTTATCCCTTTTTTCCTTATTGTATACATTATTATATTTTTTTTTCCTAAAAAATATTGCTCTTTTTTTTTATTGATCTTTTTTAAATTTTCTACATTTAACGTTTTTTTTTTTCCTTATCTCTTAAATATTGCTCTTTTTATTTTATCCCTTCTTTTTTATATTGTATACATTTACGTTCTTTAAATTCATAAATTTAAATATTGCTCTTTTTTTTATAAAATTTTTCCTTATTGTATAAATCTTTTCCTTTTTCGCCTTTGTAAATCAGTGACTTTTAATTTATCCCTCTCTTTTTTCTTTTCATCTTACAATCATTTTTTTCTTTCTTTAATTATTGCTCTTTTTATTTTATCCTCTTTTTTCCTTATTGTATACATCTTACGTTCTTTCTTTTCACCTCCTCTCTCTTAAATATTGCTCTTTTTATTTTATCCCTCTCTTTTTCCTTATTGTATACATCTTACGTTCTTTCTTTTCACCTCCTCTCTCTTAAATATTGCTCTTTTTATTTTATCCCTCTCTTTTTCCTTATTGTATACATCTTACGTTCTTTTTTTTTCACAATTCTCTTTTTATTTTTTTTATTTTATCCTTTTTTTTTTTTTATACATCTTTAAATTCTTTCTTTCGCCTACATCTTAAATATTTTCTTTTTTATTTTATCCCTCTTTTTCCTTATTGTATACATCTTACATCTTCTTTTCTTTTATTTTATCCTTGTCTTTTTTTTGCCTCAATTCCTTATTTATACATCTTACTCTCTTTTTTTATACCTCCTATTGTATAATATTTATTTTTTTTTTTATCCCTCTTTTTCCTTATTGTATTTTTCTTTATTTTTCTTTTCGCCTCTTTTTTGCCTTTTATTTTATTTTTTCCTTTTTTTTTTACTTTTTTTTTTAATTTTTTTTTAAATTTTTTTATTTTATCTCTTTTTTTCTTTATTTCTAATATTTAGGTTCCTTTGGTTAGAAAAATTATTTAGTCTTAAACGATTTTTGGTTACCTGAAGAAATATTCTCTCTTTTTATACTTCTTAAATTCCTTCTTTCATATTTTTTTAAATATAGCTTTTTTTATTCTCTTTATATTTTCTGTATTAAATATTTCTTGCATTCCTTTTATTATCTCCTCTCCATTAGATATTTTATTTTTCTTCTCTCTCTCTCTCTCTCTCTATCTATCTATCTATCTATCTATCTATCTAGCTCTCTTTCCTTATTGAATATTTATTAAATTCCTTTGTTACCTCCTCTCTGTTAACTATTTCTTTCTCTTTCTTCTTTTCTCTCTGTTTCTCACTCCCTTTCCCGCTGTCTCTCGCTCTGTCTCTCTGTCCCCCCTCTCTCCCTCTCTGTTCCTCTTTCGTTCCGTTTCTGATTCTAGGATCATTTTCAGTTTTTTTCCTCTTCCACTTTCCCTTCTTTCTTTTTTCTTCTCATCTCTCCTCTCTATCTCCCCCCTTCCTCTCTCTCTCTCTCTCCCTCTCTCTCTCTCTCTTTTCACTCTCTTACCATCTTTATGTTTTTTTTTTCTGTCGGCTGTGGAGCAGAGAAAACGAGTTCTGACTGTCCCGTGGAAACTTGAGAGAACGCTCCTCTGAGACCAACTCACCCACCAATCGCTGACTGTATCCGTCCAATAGACACTCAAGCCAAAATACGAATGCCTCGGGACTAATAATGAAGGATCTATTTACGGCCAACGCAGAACTGCAACACCAGTGAGGACAAAGTCTAATTAAAAGTCCAGCGGGACATTCCTGTAACAAAGACCAAGACCATCCAATAACTGCTCCTCAAAAACTAACAAAACTTTTACATCAACCATCCGATTCTAACGACAAATAAATCAATGACTATCGTATTTCCCTGAATAAGTGCCCCCACTCGAATAATTGCACTCTCGAATAAGCGCCCTTCATAATATAGAAAAACTGTGTTTTTAATCTATATATATAAAGTTGTAGCCTCTGTCTATTTGTTACCGAACTCATCCTAGAGTTTTGGAGATAGACCTCCCCCATAACCATATATATTCTGAAACTACATTACCCAGGGTACTTGGATAAGTATATTTCATTTTGATTAAAGCACATCCCCACTGAATTTTTCCCTTTCATATAAATTATATTTAAATTTGATCAAGGAATGACTCCTAGATACTTAGATAAGTATATTTCATTTTGATCAAAAGGGGTCCCAATGGGATGGGGAAAAAACCCTCCAGTGATTTTTTTCCCTTTAATTCAAATTAAATTTAAATTCGAACAAGGGAATGATTCCTATCCAAAATATAGAAGGAGAAAGCCAGAAGATGGAGGTCACATCAGCAAGATCAAAATGAGACAATATGGACGTCAAGTTGAGCAAGAAATCACCAATCAGTGGGTAGTGCCTTACAATACATATTTGTTGCGACAATTCAACTGTCATATCAATGTTGAAATCTGCTCATCAATTCATTCAATCAAGTATTGCATCAAATACATATCAAAGGGGTCAGATCAAGCTGCTTTTGCACACACACCCTACTGAATTTTTTTCTCTTTGATTTAAATTTAAATTTGAACAAGGGAATGACTCCTATCCAAAATATAGGAGAAATCCAGAAGATGGAGGTCACATCGGCAAGATCATTGAGTAAATTTGAGTAATATTGAAATGCATCATTTTTCTCCACAAATTATAATGATTTAAAATCAATCATCATTTTCTTACAAAAAAATGTGTGACCCACAGTAAGGTGCAGGTAATTCGGCTAGTTTCAAGTAAGAAGAGGAGGTTGACCCGTTGTGCCTTTTCGATTTAATGTTTTCCGCTGGCATTAAGTGAAAAGATTATGTTGAATCAATTGTTAGATCTGCTGCTAGGAAAGTTGGTTCTCTGTGTCGTGCTAGAATTTTTTTCTCGTCCGTGTTTATCGTCCATATTTATAAGTCTCTACAATTTGTCCTTGATTTGGATATTGCTGGTGATGGTGCTATATATTTAGATAAAATCTAAAGAAGAATTTGCAATGTTACTGGTCCTGATCAGATATCTCGGCTTCAGTCACTTACCCACCCATACTTTCAGGATAACTGTCGTGATGAACTTTCACCGATGGTACCTAGACTTTATAAATTTAAGCGCAGTATTAAAACGATGGCGTTGTAGATAACGACTCGGATTGAGGAATCAGAGAGCCGAGTTCGAATTACATTTGAATCCATAACATTCATTTACGTGCTAATACCCTTGGGAAAGATATGAAGCCTCTTCTTCTCTCCTAGCTATGGGTAAGTAGTAGAACAGACCAGGCTCTATAGTTTTGGATGGCAACTTGTCAACCCCAGAAAGAAATGGCAACCTACTACGGGAACAAAAAATATGCCTCGTCAGTCAAGTATCGAAAGATACATGATCGCCTAAGCATGTATCACTTATGGCATGTAACTGACTGGCTAGATTGGCAGCAAGATCTTATTTTATGGATGGGATCATATATATGTAAGGGAGGGAACTAATATATAAAGAAATATCAGTAGTAATTTAAGTTTATAAAGAGAAAATACTGAAGATGTTAAATATTAATTTTAAATTTCTCGCGTCTAAGGTGTCTTAATGTACAGCCAAGCTGAATTCGTTCTGCTTCCTATTGCCTTTGCTTTTTCTCGCTAGTTTTATTTTGGTTTGGCTTGTTTTGTTTTACGGTATATCAACCTCTAATGCCAACAAGATTTTTAGGATAGGTTGATATAAACAGAATATGTAAGAAATCAGTTTGGAGATCAGGTTTCATTGAAGTAGACGTTTTTTTTGTCGAGGATCAAATGTATTTCTGGTAATAATTTAAAAAAAAAAAAAATGTATACTTGGCAATATATAATTTTTTTTAATGTATTGTTGGCAATACACACACACACACACACACACACACACACACACACACACACACACATATATATATATATTGCCAGCAATACATTTTTGAAAAAAAATTATTACCAGAAATAGAAATATATATATACATATTTATATATTTATACATATATAAATATATATTTACTTAAATATTTGTATCTATAAAAAAAAAGATGTATAAACATAAAAATGTCTTAAAATAACTGTCGGACTTTGTCCATTTCATAATGTGTGATGTCATTTGTTTACATTTGGATACGCATCGAGCAGTTATGAATATACGTGAGAAAATCATGGAAAACTGTAGTTTAAAAATAGTAAAATCGACCTTGCTAACCGAAACGCTCCTCCGTGGCGAAATCGGTAAAAGCACGTCAGGCTATATGACGGTTCCGTATAGGATACAGGTTCGATTCCTGTCGGAGGACGCATATTTTCTATGAAAATTTCTCGGACACTTAGGTCAGTAAATGTTGTTAATACTGTTTATTATAAATAGACCATCTACTTAAATATTTATATCTATAAAAAAGAATGTATAAATATAAAAATGTCTTAAAATAGTTGTCGGACTTTGTCCATTTCATAATATATGTTTCCATATATATCCCAAAATTTTTTGTTTTTTTTTTCAAAAGTGTATTGCTTGTACTTTTACTATAAAAATCCACCTTTACACTTTTATAGTGTTTTGCCTCCAATTTGGGGGTTAACTACTTAAGCAAAGCTGGGACCCTAACAGGTGCTACCACTCAAGGTCAAGGTGAACCTGGGGACAACAGCAATTAAGAAGTGGTTTCTCATTCCTCAAAACCTTCCGATCAGAGACCCTGCTGCCGGATGTAGTTTATCGTCATACCCAGGACGCGTTGATGATTCTACATTGTAAAAGCACTGATTTTGTCGTGAAAGACGAAATGCTGTATGGACCTGGACGTAAATTTACCGTGTAAGACTCAGAAATCAAGGCGCTTTCTATGCTTTTTCGTTCTAATTATTTACTTTACGCAACACGTAAGTTGAAATTTTGGTCAGACTTAATGCGATGAACGAATAATGTTTTATAAGAGACCCTTTTTAAAAACGCTTTTACGCACACACACACACACACACAATTTTCACACAAATATTATATATATATATATATCTGTCAATGTGTTGTAATATGTATGTATCGTATAATATATATAGTCTAATCAAAAAGTACGGGGATTGGTATTATAAAAAATCTACAACACATATCAATTCAACACTTAATCTCCTTCGAAGCAGCCCATTTCTGAATTTATATACGTTAGTCAGTATCATTTCCATCGATGGAAGCATTCCTGCAACTCCCTTTTGAGGTAATAGCGAGCATGCTGCCTTATTTGTATTCTCTTGAATTTCCCCGACATCTTGAAATCGTGTTCCTTTCAAGTGGAAATTTATTCTTGTAGAGAGGAGAAAGTCGCAAAGAGAGAGATCTGGGGAATATGGCGATTCTCAGACCTGAGGAATGTAGTCCTTGGTCAAAAACTGTTACACAAGCAATAGTCACTGATGGAATCTTCATTGTTTGCCAAGACGTCAACACTCTACACACTTTCCTTCCAAGCACGGAAATAATCGGTAAGCTTTATAACTTAGTGTTGATAAGGGACAGTTTAACGTCAATCTGTACGAAACGGCTTCATTTTGCGTACTTTTGTTCCGTCAACATCGCTACAGACCCTATACTTTTTGATTAGACCTCGTAGATATTATAATTCCAGGTTAGTCAAGTAATTAGAATTTCTGTAGATTAAACCAAAGAATAAACAAATGCTATCAAATATTTGAAATAATAAAAGATTTGCAAATACAGAGAATAGAAGAAGAGGGATTTTTAATGTCCATAACCAATTGGAATTGATGTGTTAATTTTCTTTCCTTCCCTTTTCGCCCTTCATTTGGGTTTATTTTCATAAAGGGAAAATACTATCTCTTTTTTGTTGTTTCTATGCTTCCGTACTTTAAAATTATGATTGTTAGTTTTTGGTGAACGACAACAGACCAACTTTTATTGTCTCTTCAAGGGTCTGAGCGGGTGATTAATATTTAAAGCAGTATTTTAGATTTATATAATGATTGGTTTGTTTGTTTAACGGTATATCAACTCCTCATGGGTCATTTAATGTCGAAATTTTATGTTCTTAAGAACATTGGTATATTATTTTACTATTAAATCTATTGCTGGTATTTTTACTATAAAAATGTATTTTTATACTTTCATAGTGTTTTGACCTCAGTTTGGGGAGTTCCCTATTTGCCCATAACTGGGACCCTAACAGGTGCTACCACCCCGGGTCAGGATGGACCTGGACACAACTGTAGTTACATAATGGTAAATCAGCCAAAAGCAAGGCAGTGTATTGCGAAACAGGAGGATTTCTTTGGTAACAAAGAAAAGAGTACTAATTTGATCCGTGACATCTGTCCTCCTTTAAGGCAGCGAATGTTGGACGGTCTCCTCAAAGATGAAGAAGACTCGAGGCAACGGAGGTGTGGTTCTACAGAAGGATGCTAAGGATATCATGGACCGAACGTGTGATGAGGTTTTGGAGAGCATGCAAACAAGGATTAAGCTTATACTTAACATCAGGAAGAAACAGCTGTAATTTCTGGGACACGTAATGAGAAATGAGAGCTTGGAGAATCTGATACTCACAGGTTGAATAGAGGGAAAGAGAGATAAGAGAAAGCATGACATGCCTGGCGGGCTTAAGCAAGTGGATGACAGAACAGAACCTGGGGGAAGTAGCAAAAGGACGAAACTTGTTGAGAGCTACAAGGGATAGGAGGAAGTGGAGAGCCATGATCGCCTACACCCTGAAGGGATACGGCACATCCAGGCGAGGATTATCCAGGCGAGGATTTATTAAACAAATACAATGAAATTGTTATTTCCTCGAATTGTAATATATACTTATATTCTTCTTCAAGTTGCTGTGTCCCGTCATCGATCATGACCCTCCACATCTTCCTGCCCTTGTAATTCTTAATAAGTTTTATCTTTCTGTTATTTCTTCTAAACCCTGTTCCGACATCCATTTACTCAAGCTAACTAAATATGTTATCTGTTGTTTTCCTATGTTCCTCTTGCCTTCAATCTGCCCTGTGAGTATCATATTTTCCAAGCCTTCTTTACTCATTGATGTCCTAGAAACCTGTTGTAACCTAGAAAGGGTTAGTGAATGAGGAATAACCAAAACGGAGGTTGGAATTGAAATGGTAATCTTTATAACACCAACAAAATACAATACTCGCCAGCGGCATGAAGTAGGTAAACCACTGCTAGTGGTAGACTACTTAGACAGCATATTACCCCCCCCCAACACACCTTACAATAGTGTCCAACGTATTTATGAGGATTGGCACATACCCATTAGTGTTCATAGGTACGGTATATAACAAAACCTCAACTGACTCTTCTTGATGTTAAATATACGTTTCCTTTTTGTTTCCAGTTTCTCTAAAACTTCGTCGTTGCTCAGATATTCTGTCCATGGTATCCTCAGCATCTTTCTGTAGAATCACATTTCTATTGCTTCAAGTCTTCTCTTCATCTTTGAGGGGATTGTCCAGCATTCATTGGTACATAGGAGGACAGATATCACGTAACATTTTAGTACACTATACTTTTCCTAGTTTCTAGCGAATTCTTTGTTTTTAGTACTGTGCTTAGCTTTTGAAAGGCATCTTTGGCTATCCCAATACGCCTTCGGATTTCAGTGTCGCTCTTTCCGCTCTCATTTCCCAGATATTTAAATTTCCGCACTTGTTTGGTTTTGGTATCTCCGATTTGCAATTCGCACTTTGAGATCAGTCTTTTGCTAATAACCATGCGTTCTTTCTTCTTGCGGTTGAGTTTTAATCTTTTCTTCTCACTTTCCTCCTCTACCTTCTCTTCTCTAGATTTTGTAACTTTCTTTCTGTGTCTGCTATCAACGTTATGTCATCTTCATATCTTATGTTGTTAAAATAGTGGCTGCCAACAATGAACACTGGTAGAACTTCTAACTATATACCAAAATTTGTGTGGCATGTGTGCGTGTGTTCAGACGTGATGGCTAAACGGGGAGTTCTAAGGACCATAATTTTGTATGGATAACTGCAAAACCTCAAGTGAAAATGTCGTTAAATCGTGCGAAATGTCATCAACAGGAAATTGACTTTGCTATGAAATACACAATTTTTTTCCGGACCTATAAGTGATAGGGTAGATGAATCAAATTCAGCCTCCGAGGAAATTAATTGACAATTGTTATACAAGATAAATTAATTGCAAATGAATTCACTAGAGAATTACTTGAAAATTATTTTCTTAGATAAATTAACTTAAACTATTTTACTAGCGGAGTTAATTGCCAATGACTTTAATAGTTGAATTCACTAAAATATTTTACTAGAGAATTTAATTCCAGACGGTTTTCTTAAAAAAATGAATTGAAATGACTTTACTAGAGTATTTAATTGAAAATAAATTTATTAAAAAACATTAATTCTAAACTATTTTACAAGAGAAGTTAATTACAAAATATTATATATAAATGAAATTAATAGGAAACGGTTTTACTGTAGGAAGGCATTATAAATTATTGTAGAAAAGCATTACAAATTACTGTAGAAAGGCATTTCTGTAGAGATGCATTGCAAATTACTGAAAGAAGGCATTACAAATTACTATAGAAGGCATTACAAATTACTATAGAAAGGCATTGCAAATTATTGTAGAAAAGCATTGCAAATTACTGTAGGAAAGCATTGCAAATTAAGAAGCAAGTCGTGGTCAGAGGTTGGAATTTAATGCAAACCTTAAAGTCAGAAGGATCAAGTAATTATTTTCTGACAAGTTTATCGTAAATTTCATTATTTAAATAGCAACTCTTGGTCAAATATTGGCGTCTATCTATTTGCATCATTCTGGAAATAAACCGATAAACTAATTTGAATCAATAAGTCCTTATCTAGACATGGAGATGTGAGTTTTATTTTCATCTGAAATTTTCACTGTATAAGGTTTGATCTATGTGATAAATCCTTAGCATTGAATGAAATACATTGGTAATAGAAAGGAGTGACATATATCATGAGTTGAAGTTGATAGACGTAAAATAAAAAGGCCACTGGGGCGGTGGAGTAATAGCGATACGGATTGAGGAATCGGAGAGCCGAGTTCGAATTACACTCGAATCCATTACATTCACTTACGTACTAATACCCTTGGGAAAGGAATGAATCCTCTTTTTCCTCCCCGCCCCAGCTATGGGTTTAGCAAGACAGACCGGGTTCTATAGCCTTGGATGGCAACTAGTCTACCACAAAAAGAAATGGCAACCTACTGCGGGGAAAAATCTGCCTAGTCAGTCATCTATCGAAAGATACATGATCGCCTAAGCGTGTATGACGCATGGCAAATAACTGACTGATATTCACTTACGCGCAAATGCTCTTGGGAAAGGTATGAATCCTTTTCTTCTCCCTCCAGCTATGGGTAAATAGCAGGACAGATCGGGTTCTATAGCTTTGGATGGCAACTGGCGTACTGTAGAAAGAAATAGCAACCTGCAGCGGGAAAAATCTGCCTCATCAGTCATGTATAAAAAATTAAAAAGTTAATAACTGAGCTAACATTATAATTAGTATTTTAATTATCTCAGTTACTAAATTAAAAATGTTATAACTGTGATAATATAATAATTAATTTATCATATTATCCCAGTTATTAAATTGAATTATCATATTATCCCAGTTATTAAATTGAATTATCATATTATCGCAGTTATTAAATTTTTAATTTAATAACTGAGATAATTAATAAAATACCATTATAGAGTAAACTCAATTATTTATGAAATGTTATTAATTTAAGAACTTTTTATAGTATTTTAAATTTTATTATATTTTCAGAAAGCATCATCAAATGTAAGGTTAAGTACTTAAAAAATTCAATAAAATATTAAATAATTGTTTAAAATATATTGTTAATTATTAAAAATTACCTGGTAGTTAAAAAAACAAAAATAAAACCGTTTCAGAATTCGTAAGTTTATGTTAATTCCGGTTCACCATACTTAACCCGTCAACAACTTGGGCCGTCAACATATCGATGGAGACGTGGAGATTAACAAGACCCCATGGTTAAGAAATGCTTGTATACAACATTTTATGCTATAAGTAATTAATATTTGTTTCAGAACAGATTAATTTAACGTTAAATTTTCTAATTTTTTCCGCAAATAAGGTTTCAGAAATATATATCATATTTTTGCAAGATTTTTAAAATTGAGAATTAACTTTTGTTTACAAATGTTTCAAAATGGCCGTTTTGATTTTTTTTCTTAAAAAATTATTCTAATTTCTATTTGATATACACAACAGTATTTTACATTCTGGAATTAGAAATTATAATCCTTTATGATGGTTTGAGAAATGATTGTTTTGAAGTTACTCGAGGCGGCGTAGATGTGGTTCTACAGAAGGATGCTGAGGATATCATGGACCGAGCATGTAAGCAACAATGAGGTCTTGGAGAGGATGCAAACAAGGAGAAGGCTTATACTTAACATCAGGAAAAGGCAGATGAAATTTCTGGGACACGTGATGAGAAAGATGGAGAATCTGATGCTCAAAACCTATTGAGAACTACAAGGAATCGGGAGAAGTGGAGGACCATGATCCCCTGCCTTCTAAAAGAACACGGCACATGAAAAGAAGAAAAAAAGATCACCGTGTAGTGGGGAGAAGGGCCTGTGTTGAAAAGGCACATCGGTATTTTTCTTCATCAGTAAAAAGAATGGGATTGTATAGAAAATATTTTTTTTAATCAATTCACCCCACGCAGGGCGACAGTGACACTAAAACGGAAGAGGTTACTGCGAGTGATAGAGAATTTTAAAAATAAGAGGGAACCGGGAATAAAATCCTAAACAGGAAGCCTCTAATTCTTTTCGAAAGACCGCGGAGGAGTGTGAACCGGACGATAGACGAACTGATCTAATCCTATTGAGAAAAAAAATAGTTAAATAAAATTTTGGAGATACGCAGATGCTTCAGAAAGACAGAGTTGAAATAGAATTTAGAAGGAACCGAAAACCCAATCCTAAACAGGAAATAAGGGATAAACCTCTACTCTTGTTCAAAATATCGAGGAGAAGTTTGAACCGGGCGATAGGCGAACCTAAATAATCGTATTAAGGAAAAATATAGTAAATAACATAAAAGAGTTTAAGCGGAGATATGAGAGATATAGAGTTGAAGTAAACTTTAGGAGAAACCGGAAATCCAATCCTAAACAGGAAGCAAGGAATAAAAGTCTAGTCGTGTTTAAAAGACCAGAGATAAGGGCATGAAACGGAAAATGGACGAAATATCTTTACTTTTTTATTTACCTTTTATATATATGTGTGTGCGTGTGTGTGCGAGTGCGCGCGCGTGTGTGTGTTTGGGTGGGTGTATAAATGGACAATGAGACGGATTATCTTTACTTTTTTTATTTACCATGTACATATATATATATATATATATATATATATATATATATATATATATATATATATATATGGACAATGAGATCAACACCTTTGTGACGTCAGCCTGCTTCATGTTTAAACGCAATCGTCAGGCCCTATATATATATATGTGCGTGTGTGTGTTTTTGTTTTAGAGAGAGACACACTCCAATATATATATATATATATATATATATATATATATATATATATATATATATATATTATACTCAAAATATACATAATGAAAAGAGAGAGAGAGAAAGTGATCTAAACTATAAAGTTTCGTTTTTGTCACTAAGCTTGGACTACATAAATATACTAATTTAGAGGCTAATCCTCAAAACAATTAAGCACTTTTCACTTGAACGATTGCGGCTACACAATCTTACTGTTCATACCAATTTATCCATAATCTAAACTAATTCAATATCTATTTACATTCTTAAACGAAGATGACTGTACTTTCAACGTGGCTATTTCTGGAAATAGTCGAGATGAAATATAACTGTTCGCGTAACTATATAGGCAAATATATGTGCGTATGCGTTGGGGTGTTCCCTTTACCAGCCCCCAACAGAAATTCAATCCACCAGCCAAACAGTAATATATAATATTGTCATCGTAAACACGTATCTGAATAAAAATCCGTGTTAGACAATCATTATGAAGCGGATGTCATGATGTCAACTAATGTTTATAGCGTCGGTCAGCTTCTACAAACAGACCAGCCATTTAATTTGCCTGCCAGACCTAAAAATGTCAAGTCTTCAGGCGGAATGATTGTCAGAAAATAGGATATTCCAAAGCAATTGCAATGCGAAAAGAATTCTATTGTTGTCGTGGATTTTTCTCTTGCCAGTCGTCCCGTCGTATGTTCGGGGGATGCTGAAAAATTTTCGAACCCACAACGAGCTCTGAATTCTGATGCTCGCCTAAATATTCGAACGGGGGTCGGGCCGAGATTTTTTTTCTTTTCTGGTCTCCCATAGATATATTGTCGTGTGTGCAATAATTCCAAGAGATACACATCTTTGAACTAGTATTTAACTCCTCACGTGGTACAAGTAGAATGTGACACATGGCCAGTTTAACGGGGAGACTGACAGACGTACGTTTAGGCAAAGGCAATCCTGATACTAGAAACACAACAGCATCTGAATGCTTTAAATGCTTTGTTTTAAAGGGGAGGTTCCCAAAGTTGCATTTAATCATTTCACCCCAAACAAGGCGCGAATGCCAATAGTGCGCAGGAGGTGGGGATGCTTACAGGAAGTGAAAGAGAAAACTGAGAATAGGGAGGATTGAAGAAAGGACAAAAGAATGAAAGTGGTTCAAGAAGACAGAAGATACTGCATTTAAATTTTTGAAGATTTTAGTTATCAGGAAAGCAAAGAATCGGAAAGGAGTTCCACAGTTGGGAAGTGCGAGAAAAACAACTGTTAGTGTAGAAGTAACAGTTACATTTAGCTATTGCCACAGTGAGACCTAGATGCCGATCTTGTTGCGCGCTTAAATTCATGTAGTTGGCCACCAGGAAAAAAAAGCTAGTCAGAGCAGTTGACATGAAAATATTTGTAGAAAAGACAAAGGGAAGCCATATCATTTTAGTGAGAAAGTGACTGAATCAAGATGCTTGGCCAGGATTAATCACATTACAGACCCTTCTTTGGATTTTGTCAAGAATCTCTGTTGACCATGTTCACCATAGTCTATGAATATAGAATACAGCGCAGTACGTAATCTGTTCAATGAAACAACGTTAAAGATTAACACTCACGAGTCAGACATTCTACTGAATCTGACTATATCGCCAATACCACCAGCAGCTGTTCCGTAATTCTTCAGTCTTCGATATCAAAGGCTGGCAGTGCATATTTGGGAAAAACATGGCCGCCTTTATACACTTCGCATTGAATATTTTGAGCTTTCTGATTGGTTAACCCTTCTATTGGTGAACTATAAAATGAATCAGCTCATTTTGGCTGGCTCACTAGTACACCAGGGTACCCAAAAATTCCAACAATCTCCAAATACACAACAGAAGCACCAGACTAGAAATGGCAGCAATACACGGAGAAATGGTAAATTTATGAATGGATTCTGACGAGAAAAAAGTTCCGATACCATACAGCGAACCAACTTTCCTTGCAGTAGACGAAACAATTGATTCGATACAGTTGCTCCAGTTTATGTCAGTGGAAAACGCGAGGCCAGGAAGAAGTCATATGTTATCCTCCTGTAGTTTTGCATCAGCCTTGCTGATGGCGGACAAGAAAGGTTCTCTGTAGTGATTAAATGAAAGCAGCTTTGTTTTGGAGGTGTCAAAATGTATAAGCCATTTGTTGCCCCAGTTAACCACTGACTGCAGGTCATTTTTAAGAGAAGCTGCCAGGTTTACGTTGTCAGATTTGTAACAGGAGTAAATAGTAGTGTCATCTGCCTAAATTCCTAGTTGGGAACTGATGACATCGGGGAGATCATTGATGAAGATTAGAAACAGTGTTGCTCCCAGTATAGAGTCCCGGAGCGCGCCCCGCGCGCATATGAAAACATCTGGAAGTCACTCCTTGTTAGGAACTATTGGATTCATCCTGTGACAGCGTAGAAGTCCAGCATGCTAAACCCTGTCGAATGCCTTGGAGATATATGGAGCCACAGCCCGAGCTTCGCCGAGAATAGCTAAAGTATAGAGATTATATAAGTGCCCAAGCAGTAAAAGGAGGGTAAGAATATGATACGTAAGTTTAACGAACCGCTAGACTAAAAAAATACGAAGGAAACACATCAAACGCACCCATCTACATATCAAAGACATCTCTAATACACCTATCTATATATTAAACACACATTAAACACATCCATCTGTATATTAAACACATCTCTAATTCACCCATCTACATATTAAACACACGTTAAACACATCCATCTGCATATTAAACACATCTCTAATTCACCCATCTACATATTAAACACACATTAAACACGTCCATCTGCATATCAAACACATCTCTAATTCACCCATCTACATATTAAACACACATTAAACACGTCCATCTGCATATTAAACACATCTCTAATTCACCCATCTACATATTAAACACACATTAAACACGTCCATCTGCATATTAAACACATCTCTAATTCACCCATCTACATATTAAACACACATTAAACACGTCCTTCTGCATATTAAACACATCTCTAATTCACCCATCTACATATTAAACACACATTAAACACGTCCATCTGCATATTAAACACATCTCTAATTCACCCATCTACATATTAAACACACATTAAACACATCCATCTATATATTAACAAGAGAAACGCGAACGTTTTTTGACATAGTCAACCACAAACCGCTATCTCCATTTTGATATTGGTCCAAATGATAAAATCCTTCCTTCTTGCTTTGTCATCGTCATCACATTCATCAAGTGTTGTGTTCCTTCAAGGCGTGGGTGATCTTGGCGCTTATAACAGATGAGGACCTAATAAGCCATTTCTTTGGATTGAACCGCAAGAAAACCTATACATGATTCGATTTTAGTGGCGAAGGCTTGTGAGGAACTAGCCAAATCTTTTGGAAGAATTTTTAGCAAATAAATGGTGCATTGTGTGCTATAAAATTACCACAGGTTTGGAATTAAAACTTATTATTCACCTAGATTGGTCGGCAGCCAAGGATAAAGAATCCAGTCTGCTCTGCTATTACCTGGTGGTTGGCTAGATGCATAACTTTCCCACGGGTATTTGCGAGAAAGTGAATATAACAAACTCGATCGAAATTCGAACTCCGATCGCCGATTTCTCATTTATAGACCTAACCATTACACCACACTTTCTTGTATAAAACAGTCACTTCAACAAAATCTTTAGTAGAATTTAAAAAAAGATTAATTAATTAATTATTTTTTTAGCTTGCTTTTAAAATCTTGATGTTTTAAAATGACACTGTCTTCTTCTTTCATCTTGTGTGGTCCACTCTGGGATGGCAACCATTCTGAAATTTTTTTTACAGCGTTTGACTTTGTCCTTTGATAATTTATAGCGGTTGAATAGTATATATAAATATACCCATTTGAATAAAACTTTTAAAGAAAAATATTGCATAAAATCTCGTTTTTCTAGCAATTATTTTTTTTTCTTTTTAATTTGCAGACTAAATAACACTTGGTTATCTAAAAGAGACTTTGTAGTTTCATTTTTAAGACCCGCTAACCGAATATCGCAATACTAAGCAAATGTCAAAAATAACCCATAAGCCGCACGAATAATTTCAATTTTCTTTTCAACTTTAAATATATATATTTAAAAGAATTTATTTTGAAGTTATCTAGAGAATATATATATATATATATATATATATATATATATATATATATATATATATATATATATATATATATATATTTGTGTATTTAGACAGCAATGCTTCTTTCATGCACATTTCATTGAATACGACAGACAAGGTGATTTTATTTAGTTTTTATACAATTTCTCATGCGATCTAATAATCTTTTTTTCTGTTCGGATGATAAATTATATAAAAACTGTCCGAATGTTCTTTTTATCCGAGCGCTTTCGGCTATACATTTAGCCATTTTCAAGGATTAAATATTTTAATATTTGTTGTATGTATGTTTTATAAAATGTTTTCATTTTTCAAAACCAGGTAAATATATTGTGTTCATGTTCAAAGTTAATATTAAGTGTTTTTTTGTTTTGTTTTGTTTTTATTGATAAAGCCTACATTATTTTTAGCCTTTTTTGTATGTAGATGATGCTATTATATTAGTGTTGTCAACAAGTATGTTATGAATAGTGTCCGGTAGGTCTCAATGAATATTTAAATGAGATCTAATTGAGTTATGGTCAGAAAAGGTGTAGAGTGAGTCTGCGTGTCAAACATTTTGTAGTGTAGCCTATATAATTGTATAAAAAAAAAACTAAATAAAAGCATCTTGTCTGTCGTATTCAATGAAATGTGCATATATATATATATATATATATATATATAGATAGATAGATAGATAGATAGATAGATAGATAGTATAAGTAAGTACACTCGTTTGGAAAAATCTTAGGTATTTTGGCTTGTAATTGAACAAACCAATGCCCAAGGAAAAATAAGGGATAAAAAAAGAAAGAACTAAGAACATGAAATTGAGGCGAAAACAATCATCCAAAATTCAAGCTCAGAGTCCAAAGAAAAAAAACAACTCCAAAAAGAATAAAGCAAAAGTAACTATATAAAGTGTTCAATACATAATGACGATCCACGTAGGTGAAACCTAGGTAGGTTTGTCTGGCTCATTAGATTCATAGTTATATATATATATATATATATAGATAGATAGAGAGATATTTAGCTGGATATTTTGTAAGTTTACACCTTATATTTATTTATTTATAATTCGGGTATTATATCTCGCGAAGTCCTTCAAGAAAGGCATATTTATTGATTCAGAAATACAATTTTGGCACAAAGCTGAAGGAGAAATAGGGTGAGGTTGGCTGCCACAGTTTATCCTAAGCCTAGCTAATCTGATTAGCGACCCATTCATTCATTACAATTTACTCAGTCACCCCAATAAATCATTCATCCGACATAACCACAATGCCGCATACTGAAGCGGGTCCTACAAAAACGCCTATGTCCTAAAAATTTCACAATATATACAAATGTCTTCTTTTTTTTCTTATGAAAATACAGAGTGTCCATAAAGTTCGTGTGCACTTTAAAAAATTATAACTTTATTTGTATTTGCGATAGAAATAATTTGTAACAGGGATTAGAAAGAAGTAAATCCATATGTTTTAAGGTTTTATTGAAGTTTTATTTAAGTTTCCACGTGTCCTCCATGATTAGCAATACAAAGGTTAATACGATTTTGCAGTTCACGGAAAACATTTGCCAACTGATTTACAGTAATGCCTGAAATCACATTAGTTATTTTAGCTGTACTTAAAACTAGGTACATTAAACTTTATAAAATTTTTTTACAGATTATTTCTATCGCAAATACAAATAAAGTTATAAATTTTTTAAAGTGCACACGAACTTTATAGACACCTGTATATCGTAGGAAATGTGGCGGAAGGGGATGAACCCAATAACTAAAATAAAATACAACAAAACACTCCAACTAAAAATTAAAATATGTTAGTAGGACCCGTCCACCCAACAGAAAAAAAAAGAGTGACCATTGTATTTTGCCGATAGGCAAAATCAGGACGATCGCTCACTAAAGGAGTCCTTGTCGACTGGTTTGGTTTGGTTTGTTTTACGGTATATCAACCTTAATGTGTTATTTAATGCCGACTCTTCTCGGCATTAAATAACACATTAAGGTTGTAGGGAATATTTTTTTTCAAAAAGGATTTCAGATAATATTTTCCCAAAAAAGTATTGCTTGTATGAAAAACCTATTTTTACACGTTTTGGGGGTTAACAATTTGCCCATAGCTGGGACCGTAACAGGTGCTACCATCCGGATCAGGACCGTCTCTCCAGGTAGTACCTCCTCTTCGTGGGTAGGGCTAGATTTTGATCTATGGCCTCTGGTTCGTCCCAAAAATATAACTTCTTCTTCTTCTTCTTCTTCTTCTTCTTCTTCTTCTTCTTCTTCTTCTTCTTCTTCTTCTTCTTGTGTCGTATCCCTTCAGGACGTAGGCGATCATGACTCAAGACAATTTGGGGGCTTATCGTCTTTAAAATCAATCAACTATTTGTTAGAACTAATAGTTGATTGAAGAAGAAGAAGATATATTTACATTTTAAAATAGGAGTTAAGGAACTGGAAACACGGATTAAGCCACAAATTGCCACAGAACCAAAACATTGACCTAAAAAACCTCGAGTCTTCTTCTTCAATAGTCTCGTCCGATGTCACCTCTCGTACGGATGTCATCTATGGTGTCCTACCCGTTCAGAAATATCCAAACTGTCGGCTGTATAAAACCACTTACTCAGATCGATAGTTAAAAATACCTTCGAGCGAATAAAGCCTGATGGTCTTAGAGAGAACCACCCTTCTTGCGACCTGGCGCTACAGAATCACAAAGAACTGTATCAAATAACAAAAACCAGATCACGTGAGGACGTTCAACAGTAGAATGGACAGTACATGTAACTCGAAGATCAAATAATGACATAATCAATATCTTAACATTCCACACTACAGCTAACAAAGAGTTAAGAAGGAAATTCCTATCAACAGTGGGAAGAACGATCACAGTAGACTTGAAAAATTTATTTTCCTGAAAAATTCTTCTTGTAGAAAAATGTGATAAATTTCGCCTGACAGTAGCACTGGCTGCTGGTCACGTGAATACTGAATGTTTGTGTATAAGGAAACAGCTTATCTGGCCATTAACATTAAAAATGAGGAAAACAGATACTACTCTTTAATCCCAGCCTGATGTGTAGAGAGCGAAGAAAAACGTAACTCGTGTAAGCACTAGATATTAGGTCAAGGAACGCCGAATGTTTCCTTATATGTTAACGGTTAATATTGCCTTTATATTTAGAGATGAGGACAACAGATACTACACTTTGATCCCAGCCCGATTGCCAGGTAGTAAAACAATGTGCCATTCGAGTAACAATGATCACTTAATCAATGTCGAATGTTTCCTCGTAAGGAAAAGTTTAGGGGCGCCTCGACGGTTAACAAGCTTGTCTCACTAGACCAATTACGACTGAATAGTAAGTTCGATCCTCACTAGGTGCCCCATATTTCCGGCCATGTGCCACATCTAAGCTACGCTTAGAAAATCGCCATAAGAAAACAGTTAATGTTATCATTAGAGATGAGGAGAACACTTGTTACACTTTGATTTCAGCCTGATGGCCAAGAATGAAGAAGTGCCTAATACATGCAACACTGATTACTTGATCAAGGCATGCTGAATGTTTCCTTATAGGGAAACGGCTAATATTAACATTAGTATTACCAATATCGGAATATTGTGTGCGTTTCTGATTTTCAAGACATTAAAAGTATCTAACAACGATTTTCCCACAAACCGGGCTAGTACACACACACACGCACGCAGGCACGCAGGCACGCACAAATAGAGTGGTTAGGTGTCGCTGATCAACAAATATACAGAATAACGAATCAAATGCGATACAATTAAAATATTCAAAATTTCAATGTGAATGTCCCTCCGTTCCCTGATAATCAGTACATGAAGGTTTTTCTTTGTTTTACGTGAGTTCTAATGACAAAAGAAAAATGGCCGATGACAAATTTTCATTTGTCAACAACCTTGAAGGATGAATAGAGAGTTATAATCAAGAACGGATAGAGAGATAGGGCGGGAAAAGAGATAGACTGACAGACAGAGAGGAGAGAGATCTTCAAGAGAGACAGGATAGATAGATAGATAGATAGATAGATAGATAGATAGATAGATAGATAGATAGATAGATAGAAAAAAGAAAGAAACAGGCTGAGATAGATAGATAGATAGATAGATAGATAGATAGATAGATAGATAGATAGATAGATAGAAAAAAGAAAGAAACAGGCTGAGATAGATAGATAGAAAAAGAAAGAAACAGACTGAGAGAGATAGATAGATAGATAGAAAGAAAAAGAAAGAAAGACTGACATAGATAGATATATAGAAAGAAAATGAAAGAAACAGACTTAGATAGATAGATAGATTATGATTAAAGATACATATAATATATACAGAGAGGTAGATCCTGAATAAAGAGAGAGACAAATAGACAGATCCTGAACAGAGAGAAAGGTAGAAAGAATACTGACTAAATGAAAGAGGTGCCTTTAATCACAGACACATATGTAGATCAGAAGTAACGTTACTCGCTTAATATGAACAGAAAGACATATTCTGTACTAATAAGAGGCTAAATCGACTGTTCCGTTTACTTGTCCGCTTAGTCGATACAACACTAACCCCAATCACTAAAACCCACTCATTCGATCAGGCAATCGAATCCTCATCAAAATTCACAGATCACCCTCCCTTCTCTACACCCTCCCATCGGCAAAATTCTTCTTGTCTTCGCAATGCACGAAGTTAAAACGTTTTCGTTTTGACAGAAAACGAACAAGCACTTTGAGTAATCGAATTCACCCAAAAGCAAACAGATTTATGATTCATCGCATCGCGCCATAAAAGTGTTTCGCTGTAAAACGCGTGCGACAATTTAGGAAAAACATCTTTGGCGCTAAAGCGACACAAGACGACATTAGACGGAATTGCTTGTCCAATTTCGAGGTCTCAGTCTGAAACATTTGCGGGTATATCTAGGGAGGAAGAGCGAAGAACAGCCTCGCTTTACATTCGATGTTGCAAATCAAAAGGAAATTATTATGTTGAGCCGTAAGTTATTTCCGTTTTTTGTTTTTTTTTATTAACTTTATTCTTCATAAAATAAAGTACAGTTATATTTTATTCAATTATATATTACCCATCATTTGCAATCACTAATTGCTACTTATCAGGCAGCTCTTCGACAGCTTCTGAGAAAGATTCCACAGGCTTTGATACGAAGAAGTTTACGACAAACTCTTGGAACTGGCTTTCATTAGAGAAAGAATTCTCTATCAAAGTATTTTGTAGTGATTAAAAAAAGTTAATAATCAGTTAGTGAAACGTCAGATAAATATGGTTGGTTGGGTAGAATAGACCAGCCGAGTTCCAAAAGTGTTTTTTTGTGTTGTCATGGAGAAGAACTATTTTTCCTAGTGACAAATTCCCTTTTGCGTTGGTCATTGTCGTAAGTAACCTACTTTCCATCACCTTTCATGATATATTTAAGGAAGGTTTAGTGAAAATAATGCATAGATAGAATAAAAAGAGAAGAAAAAAATGTAACGATAGATAGATAGATAGATAGATCGATCGTCCCAAAACGTTAGAGAGATCTTGAACTGAAAGAGAAAGATAAATCATGAGAGAGAGAGAGAGAGAGAGCAAACCGATACAGCAAGAGAGATATAACATAAAAAGAGACAGAGGGGTACATAATGTACAACCGGAGATAGATAGATAGATAGATAGATAGATAGATAGATAGATAGATAGATAGATAGATACGCACACCGGGATAGATAGATAGATAGATAGATAGATAGATAGATAGATAGATAGATAGATAGATAGATAGATAGATAGACTTACAATGTTGAAATTTGCTGTTATGTATTATCAGCGCAAATGTGTCATCCTAAAGTTTACTGTCCAAATAAGCAATATATATAGAAAGGGAGAGTTTTAAGATAGATAGATAGATAGATAGATAGATAGATAGATAGATAGATAGATAGATAGATAGATAGATATGGTTGATGGGGTAGAACAACCTAACCGAATTCCAAAAGTGTTTTCTTTTTTTTTTATCTGTGTTCTCGCTGCATACAGCTTCGCGTTGTCATAGAGGAGAACAACATATTTACTATTGCCAAACGTAGGGAGCTTTTCGACTTTTAAAAACTCTAAATGAACAATACCCCGACGATCCCAATGCACGTACAATTTTATCTTTCTTCCTTGGTGTTCAACACTTGGCGTCAGTTGTGAATATGTAGCCGTGTCAAGTCACTACCTTTTGTGATCAACACTGTTGTATATTTGTCTACTTTTGATTACCTCGTATGGTATATTTAAGAAAGATTTAATTAGTATAATGCATTCGTTGTTACAATTCGTTAGCACAAACGGTAATTACTTATGCCTCAACAAAGTATATGCATTGATACTGCATATTCTATGAATTATCCAGATTTTATCAGATTTTGTTTGCAACTTTTTTCAATCGCTTCGCACTCAGACTTGCTCGTATTTTGTAAAATTTTCAAATGAAGTCAGCTTCTTATTCAATGAATCATTTAGATACGTATTCATCTCTTCTACTGTTGCTGCTTCCTGTTATTATTATTGTTATTATTATTATTATTATTATTATTATTATTATTTTTGATTTCTGGCGTTTACACATTTCTTTCCGTGTCCCGCCCAGGGACCTAAGGTTAGAAATGGCGTCATGACACTTTCCACTGATAAAAAAAAAAAAAAAAATTACATATATAAAGCCCTTCGTAAGGTGTGGGCTGTACTTGTCAGAACAATTTTTTGTATCTCCTTGAGGCATGGACTTCCAGGAATCTCTTCAATTAGTCTACTGCAACCTTTTCCAACCAGTCCTAGGGCTCCAACTGCAACAGGGATTGTTGATGTTCCCATATATATCAAGGTCCTTGTATTTTGACAACTTTTTTTTTTGACAAATTTTTTATTATTATTATTATTATTATTATTATTATTATTATTATTGTTGTTGTTTTTGTTTTATTTCGTTTGGTTTCTGGTATACACTCATTTCTTTCCGGGACTCGGCCAGAGGCCTAAGGTTAGAAATGGTATCATTACATTTTCCACTGGGCAGTATTGAAAAAAAAATTGCACATATTTTACATGGATAAAGCCCTTCGTATGATGTGGGCTGTACTTGTGAGTAAATTATTTTTATTTCTTTAAGGCATTGGCTACCAGGGATTTCTTGAATGAGTCTAGTGGAATCTTTTCTAATCAATCCGAGGGCTCCAATTACAATTGACATTATTGATGTCCTCATATGCCACATTTTTGAAATTTCAATTTCAAGGTCCTTGAATTTTGATAGTTTTTTGAAAATCTTCAAAGATACATTGCTGTCCGTAGGGACTGCCATATCAATAAGGAGGCACATTTTGTCTTTGCGGTCTCTAATCTGTAATGTCAGGGCGATTAGCTTTAATTCTTCTTCTTCTTCTTCTTCTTCTTATTATTATTATTATTATTATTATTATCTTCCTCCTCCTCCTTTTCCTCTTTCTTCTTTGTGCTGTGTCCCTTCAGGAGGTTAACGGTCATGGCTATCCACAATTTCCTATCCTTTGTCGATCTTTGACCCACTTGCCTTCAATATATCATGAGAGTGTCAAATTTTCCAAGCACTCTTTCCACATTATGTCCATCGTTTCTCGCATGTTCGGACCCATGATATTCTCAGCATCATTCTGTCGAACAATATTTCTGTTGCTTCAAATCTCTTCTTCATCTGTGAAGCGATTGTCCAGCATTCACTGTCGTATAGTAGGGCTGATATTACGTAACAGTTCAGTACTGTTTTCTTTGTTTCTGTTGCTTCAAATCTCTTCTTCAACTGCCGTAAAGGAGGACTTGTATTGCGTAACAGTTCAGTATTCTTTTCTTTGTTTCTGTTGCTTCAAGCCTCGTTTTCATTTGTGAGGAGATTGTCCAGCCTTTACTGCCATATAAGAGGACTCTTTTTTTTTTATAATTGAGATTATTTTGGCAGAACAGGGATTAGAAGAGATAGCATAAAAGACAAACACAGCTAAGAGCAACAAAGAACAGGATATTGTGGACAGCCATATCCGCCTACGTGGTAAGATATATTCGACAAATATATTTTTTATCCCTATAGAAAATTGGTACCTTGCTTAGCTCCCTTCTCATGTAGCAATGGCATCGTACGCTCACAGGTTTTTAATCCTCGACATTTCCTTCCTATTAAAAATAATTTGTTTATTTCAGTAAAGCCACTAATGGCTCCAACATACCCGACATGATTGTGGTTTTATGTGTGACGCCGACCGACAAAACTTTATGCCTAAATGAATGTTTTGAAGTATTTTTTAATAGATTTTACCCGGGAAATCATTTAAAAAAAAAAGAAAAGAAAAAGAAGCTCGTATAATCTGCAGATTCAATACTGTTTCCTATCCAGTAAAATTGCAAAGCAAATTAGGCTCAGTTGCCTTGAGTAGCAGCCAGTCGAGGAGAAGAAAAACTCCCCATAAATAACAAGGCAGATTGGTCTCTTTAGCCATGGTAGGGTAACAAATTGAGGGTAGATCTAGCTCTATAGCCTTTCCAGTGTAACCAATCTAGAAGAACAACTATAAACTCAGATCTCTGTAAATAAAACGATAGGTTAGGAACTTTAGCTTTGGTAAGGTTACCAGTTTGGGTGAAGAACAACTCTAAATTCTTACCCCTGAATTTAAATACCCATCAGTCATTAGGCATAATTTGCTATTTTGCCTTGATAGGATAAAAAGTCGAAAAGGAAAGCTCTTTTTGTTTTGTTTTGTTTTACAGCATATCAACCTCAATGGGTTATTTAATGCCATCAAAATTTTTGTGCTAGTAATATTTTTTCCTTCAAAAATCTATTTCTGGTAATATTTTTCCCATCAAAAATCTATTTCTGGTAATATTTTTCCCATCAAAAATCTATTTCTGGCAATATTTTTCCCATCAAAAATCTATTTCTGGTAATATTTTTTCCATCAAAAATCTATTGCTGGCAATATTTTTTCCTTCAAAAATCTATTTCTGGTAATAATTTTTCTTTAAAAATCTATTGCTGGTAATATATTTTTTTTCAAAAATGTATAGCTGGTAATATATAAGCATGGACGAATGGTAGATTTATAGATATGTAAGATAGATTCTGGAGAGAAGAATTGTCTAGCATGACACAGTGAGGGTAAAACAACTCCTTTGATTAAAATATAAGGTTTCAATGTCTTTTGCAGTAATATATATGTTTACTCCTGTATAAGACGATATTTGAAAACCACAATTTAAAATTTAAAATTCAAGTCGATAAATCTGTAGTGAAGAGACGATACGAGATTAAATCAAATTAAGGTAAATTCAAGTAAAGTTAGCTGTGTTATGTAAAGACGCAACTGAAAGATGACGCAGCCTCTTACCTGAAAAAGGTAAGAGACTGTATATCCGTGCCTATAAAAATATGGAATCACATTGTTTTACATGAATTGTGTTAAGAATGGATTCGTCTTTATTTCCCATGTTGCCCGAAAGCGATTTTGAATATTTTTCGAACCATTTGTTTTATGTATTTTATTTTTTTGATCTTTTCTCCCCAAAGAAGGCAATAAAGCCACTAAGACGCATTGGGTTACGGAGTGCGAAAGAATAAGAGAAAAAGAAAAGCATTAATAAGAAGCGAGAACAATGAAAAAACAGAAAGTAAGAAGACAGAAGATATCGATTGATATTGCGTTTACATTTTTCCCAAACTATCTGTTTATTCCAACCTGCCCGTTTATTTTACTTCTTTTTTTCTTTTCTTTTTTTTTGGGGGGGGGGTCCCACCCTACCTTTTATTCCAACTTCTGTTCCGAACAAGATGACTGGAAACTTAAAAAAAAACTTTTAAAGAGAAGATGCTATGTACCCCTGTGTTTAAAAATATGGATTCGCCTGTCTTGCACGAATTGCTGAGAATGGATTCTTCTCTTCGTGCTCAACCCGAAAAAGAATCAAGTCGTTTTGAATATTTCCTGAACCAGTTGTTCTGTCTTCATGTAACTTGGGAAGCAATCACGGCTCAGATGGGAACAGGTCCCCCTCCGTAAAGGAAAGTTTGAAGGCGTGCTGAGACAGGCAAGGAAGCATTCTAAAAGCTAAGCAGAAATACAAAAATGTCGATAGAAACAAGGAAAAGAGTAATAAACTGCTATGTAATATCTGTCCTCCGGTATGGCAGTGAGTGCTGGACGATCTCCTCAGAGATCAAAAAGAGACTTGAAGCAAAAGAAATTTTCCCTGGACCGAGCAGGTGAGCAATCACGAAGATTTATAAGAAAATAGAAGCAAAAAGGAAGCTTATATTTAACATCAGGAAGAGACAGTTTCTCGGAAGGAAGGAGGGCTTGGAAAATCTGATACTCACAAGACAGATTAAAAGCAAGAGGGATAGAGGAAAACAACGCATAACATACTTAGTGAGCTTAGGTAAATGGATGGCAGAATAAGGTTTAGGGGTTATAACAGAAAGACAAGGTTTATTAAGAGATACAGGAGACGGGAAATTGAGATGATCCATGATCGCCTACGTCCTTCAGGAGCCACGGCAAATAAAAAAGATCCCCAGAGGTAATTTAAAATCTATTTCATCCTATTTTCCGGGAGTTGGATCCCAGTTTTAAGATAAGATGTCAAACGATTTAATTGAAATTAATTATTCCATATCTCCCGTATATAAGTCGAGTGATATGTCCTGGAAAGGGATATATTTGAACGAAATAGCTAAGTGACTTTGGCTACTATAACCAAGTAGAATACGGTAGCAGTAATCGACTGGTACGCGTCGTAGTCGCAGGTAAGAAGTGTAGATCAATGGCGTAGTCCAATGGGCGTCGTTATAGACTTAGCTCACAGACTAAGGTCTTGACTCTCCTACACGTCCGTCAGTATTTATGACGGACACCAGCCAGTCATATTCCAGCGAGGGGGGAACACAGGTGTACGCATATTCCATTATATCATCGAGTTTGGAAAATCAAAAGTTTTGATTCAAAATTGGAAAGAGCGCAAATGCCAAACGAAATTAAAAGCCCAAATGGAAAGGTAATTTTATTTAGATTTTCAAATTTTATTTTTCAGTCATGAAAACATTAAAAAGCAGATAGTTACAGTTAAGAGTGACAATAATATGTTTATTTAAGACATCAAGAAAAAAACAAAGTAACCAGCTTTCTCTTAACAGAGTTCAGGAGGCGCCCATTTCCTCTCTGAATTTGTTTACTTTGTTATCGTTTCCTTTATGATTATTAACATATCTCAAATTTAAGCCTTTTAAATGAACAATACAATTTCCGTGTCGATAGTGCGTTCGTCACGGTGCATTTGATCAATAGTAAGGAACCTCACCAAGGCAGCTACGGGAAATCACGTACACCTGATAGCCCCACTGTCTCCAGTATTCAATCGACGATTTGGCGCCATCCGGAATCCAGGACAAAGAGAGGGCAGCGAAATTTGGCAACAACCAATTGACCTCGGCTACCGTTACTCTATCATTAGTCCTCTATTTCCGTCCGTAACTATCAAATGTCCCCATTTTAAGTGGCAACTTCCAAAACGGAGAGACGGCAAGGTGAAAAGCAGGCATTATACGGCAGTCGATGTTTTAAGATTTTTGCTAATCTTAGGTAATATGGTCTAAGGGTTAGATTTTATGTCCCGACGGATTTTGCTTTGCTGTTTGGCCTGCATAATAGATTATTATTATTGTTGTTGTTTTTGTTGTTGTTAGAGATTCCTTTTCGACAATCTCTGCTTTCTGTAAACGCTATTGTTGCTATAATCAGTTGGACTTCCACAATGAAAGCCGTAAAACTGATTCCTATTGACAGAAAATGATTCTGAGGTGGAGGTAATGGGTGAAGAAAAAAAAGAGAGAGGTTTTCACAGACACGGCTCTTGTTGCTTTGATTGCAAGGAACGCTGGCCGCTAACAGACAGGAAACAGGTAAAAAGTAATCAATGAAACCTGCGGGACAATCTCAGCAGGCAGGTGAATATTTCTTTGCGTGAACCCCGTGATAGACTTCCTGAATATGGTCGGTCCATATCGGGATAGGGGAATAAATTATCTACACTTACATTGTAACAAACCATCCACAATTTCCTTCCTATTCCATTGGTGAGAAGTAAGTTCCACTCGAACAGCTTCTTTCCGAGAAGCACTGACCCGTGGAACCGACTCCCAACTGGATGTTTCCCCAATCACTGCAATCTTAACCTGTTTAAGGCTAGGGTTAACTGTTATCTTCCACTCCTATACACACAAAATGTCACCCTCTACCTTGAAAGACTCGTGTTGTGCCTCAAACTCGCACCCGACCTGAAGTAGAACTTGTCCATACAATCCATTGCTAAGGATGCAAGTAAAATTGTCGACTCCCTTTATCATTCCAACAATTACTCGATTTCTCCTGATATCCTCTACCTTTAAAAGAGCCACATTAGGCCGAAAATGAAATACTGTTATTATATTTGGGTGGGAGCTGTCCAGACCTCACTCTCCAGTCTTGAAAGAGTTCATAAGCGTCTCCGAACCCTTGTGGATGACGAATTACTCTCCAATCTCTCTCCTATAGGCGGGATTTGGCAAGCCTCTCGCTGCTTTACCGCTATTTCCAAGGAAACTGCTCTGACGAACTACATTCCTTGGACCCGCCAAGGCAAACCTTCGCGGCAAGAACACTCCATGCCGCTTACATTGTAGAAAACCATCCACATTCTCTTCGTATCCCATTGGTGAGAAATAAGTTCCACTCGAATAGCTTCATCCCGAGAAGCCATGTTGAACAGACTCCCAAGAGGATGCTTCCCCGATCACTACAATCTTAACCTGTTCAACGCTAGGATTAACAGTTATCTTCCGCTCCTATACACAAAAATAGCCTCCAAACGTAATCCTCTACCACGAGTGGCCCCCGGGCCTTGTAAAGGTTGAACCTCGTTGTAAAAGAAAACAATTGCTCATGCGCACACACATACCCACACAGCAGATCAATATAAATAATTCATAAAAGTATGAACATGGATATTTGCATTTTTTTTACTGTTTATCAACCATTTATAGGTTATTTAAAACCGAAACATATTTCAGCTTGCAGGAGGTTCCTTACAATACCCGGTGATTCTGAGTAGTCACCCATTTAAGTACTGACCAGACTCCACGCTGCTTAACTGCAATGATCAAACGAACACGATGAATGGATGTTCCTTCAGGGATTACCGTGCTTTGGGCGCCTCTTGGGACTTACAACCTTGAAAACAAGTGAAACTTAATTCGGCCCATACGATCCATCGCTAAAGATGCTGTACCTCTAAAGTGTAATCCTCTACTTCGAGTGGCTCCTTGGCCTTGTACAGGGTGAATACTATTGTAAAAGAAAATAAAAAAAATCTTGTATTTTCAGCATGATTTAACTTAGGCATGATTGACTGAAAGTAATTCTTTTCTAAATTTTTAGAGAAGGCGTTATTATTATTATTATTATTAGTAGTAGTAGTAGTAGTAGTAGTAGTAGTAGTAATAGTAGTATTTACAGTCAAACAGTTCTTAGTTTTGCTGTTGTTGTTGTTGTTGATGATGTTATCACAACGTTTAGGCTATTTTATCTCCGGTTTGATTCGGTTTATTTTGTTTTACAGCATATCAACCTCAATGGGTTATTTAATGCCGACAACATTTTTATTGCTGGTAATATCTTTTCTTCAAAAATCTATTTCTGGTAACATTTTTTCCATCAAAAATCTATTTCTGGTAATAATTTTTCTTTAAAAATCTTTTCTTTTTTTTCTCAAAAATGTATTGCTGGTTATATTTTTTTCAATTTATTGCTGGTAATAATTTTTTCCTTCAAAACTTTTTTGCTGATAATTTTTTAAACGGTATTTCTGGTATTAAAACCTATTTTTACACTTTCATAGTATTTTAACCCCTCTTTGAGTGTTTACTTTTTGCCCATAGCTGGGACCCTAACACGTTCTATCACCCCGGGTCAGGGTGGACCTGGAAACGCCAGCAATTAAGAGGTGGTTCTACGCTGCTCAAAATCTCCTGATCAAAGGCCTTACTGTTGGACGTAGTTTATCGTCTTACCCAAGACGCGAATGTAGTTTATCGTCTTACCCAGGACACGGCTGCAGTTTATCGTCTTACCCAGGACACGGCTGCAGTTTATCGTCTTACCCAGGACACGGCTGCAGTTTATCGTCTTACTCAGGAAGCGGATGTAGTTTATCGTCTTACCCAGGACACGGCTGCAGTTTATCTTCTTACTCAGGACGAAGATGTAGTTTATCGTCTTACTCAGGACACGGCTGCAGTTTATCGTCTTACCCAGGACACGGCTGCAGTTTATCGTCTTACCCAGGACACGGCTGCAGTTTATCGTCTTACCCAGGACACGGCTGCAGTTTATCGTCTTACCCAGGACACGGCTGCAGTTTATCGTCTTACTCAGGAAGCGGATGTAGTTTATCGTCTTACTCAGGACACGGCTGCAGTTTATCGTCTTACCCAGGAAGCGGATGTAGTTTATCGTCTTACCCAGGACACGGCTGCAGTTTATCGTCTTACTCATGACGCGGATGTAGTTTATCGTCTTACTCAGGACACGGCTGCAGTTTATCGTCTTACCCAGGAAGCGGATGTAGTTTATCGTCTTACCCAGAACGCGGATGTAGTTTATCGTCTTACCCAGAACGCGGATGTAGTTTATCATCTTACCCAAAACGCAGCTTATCGTCATACCCAGGAGGCCTCTTATCTCCGGTCTACGTAAGGTGTCTGTCAATCCGGGTAAACTTCTGGAAATTTTGAACTGAACCTTTATTTTTGATCTAAATGTTCTCATTCCACCCTTCTATATCATCCTCATTATGCTCATATTTAATTGTTATCGCTTATATCTCGCCCTGCTTCCAATGACTTTAAGTTTGGTTTTGGTTTGGTTTATTTTACGGTATATCAACCTCAATGGCTTATTTAATGCTGACAAGATTTTTATTGCTAGAAATATTTTTTTTTCAAAAATGTATTGCTGCTAATGTTTCTTTCTTTCTTTGTTTTTTTTTTTTTTTTTTTTTTTGGTAATTTTTTTTCAAAAATGTATTACTGGAAATATTGTTTTCCTTCAAAAATTTATTGCCCGTAGTATTTTTTCTTTTTTCATAAATATATTGCATGTAATATTTTTTTCAAAAATGTATTGCTGGTAATATTTTTGTTTTTCCTTCAACAATTGATTACTGGTAATATCTTTACAAAAATGTATTGCTGGTATTAAAACCTATTTTTAAACTTTCATAGTGATTTGACCCCAGTTTGGGGGTTAACTATTTGCCCATAGCTGGGACCCTGACAGGTGCTACCACCCCAGGTTAAGATGAACCTTAGGACATCAGCAATTAAGAGGTGGTTCCACGCTCAAAACCTGATCAGAGGCCTTGCTCTTGGATGAAGTTTATCCTCATACCCAGGACGATCTAAGTCTGTACTACCTGACCCAGGGATTGAACTCACAATCATGATACCATTAAATACACAAACCAACACTTTAATCCTTTAGGCTACAGGTCCATTATCGGGTCTTTGGAGCCACAACAGCTAAAACAATGTTTAGAGCAAGATAGCTTAAGGAAACCCCTACCAAATACCGACAGTCGTACCTCCTGTCAAACTCTCTGCCTTGGGAAGAGAGGAACCGGAACGAGGCTGTGACGAAGGGCATGGTCTCGTCCGGGGTGGTAGACAGACCCGAACCCGTTTATGCGGGTTCTACGGGGATTTTTTGTCCGAGCCTACGGGCTCGGATGAACCACGTTAAATTCAGCCTTGTGCCACATATATCGCTCGTGTGGGAGGGGGCTGTTAAATATTGACAGTCGAGACGCAGTGTAACCTGATAGTTTGGACGGACACTTTTATCTTCTGACTAATAACACTCTTGCTTTGTATATATCTGTTATTTCAATACACTTATTCGACCTACCTTTTTATTTCCGTGTCTTTCTTTCTGGCCCCTAACAGGCCACAGATGAATGTTACTGCCGCATCTGGTCTGGTGCTTCTATTATATATCTAGAGATCCTTAACAAAATCCGAAGAAGAATCTACAACGTCAACGGTCCTGACTTGGCATCGCGTTTTCAATCACTTTGCCAACGCCGTAACGTAGCTTCCTTATGACGCTTCTATGCATAATTTCATGGCAATTGTTGTGATGAACTTTTCTCTTTGACACTTATATTTAAAGGCAGTACTAAATTGGGAGTTAGGTTTCATCGCCTTGCTGTTAAAATTGCTCTAAGCAACCGTAAATTCTATTCTAAGAGTTCCTTCTCGCCTCTCCAGCTTCTTTCTTTCCCGTCAATCCCGATCTTCGAAAACTTAAATGCCATGTCAATCTTATGTCTCCTTGAATCCTGTATTGTCCTCTATCTCTCTCTCTTTCTTTCTCTCTATCTCTTTCTTTCTCTCTCTCTCTTTCTCTGTCTTTGTCTCTTTCTCTCTCTCTTTCTCCAGCTTCTTGCTTTTCCGTCAATCAAAGATCTTCGAAAACTTAAATGCAATATCAATCTTATGTCTCCTTGAATCCTGTATTGTCCTCTCTTTCTCTCTCTCTTTCTTTCTCTCTCTCTCTCTTTCTCTGTCTTTGTCTCTCTCTCTCTTTCTTTCTTGCTTTCTCTCTTTTTCTGTCTCTTTCTTTCTCTCTCTCTTTCTCTCTCTCTTTCTCTCTCAGCAAATGTTTTATCAGTTTTTTTTCCCTACTGTCAATAATCTCTTGCGTCTCAGTAGCTTTATCGCCTTGGTTGGGTGTAAAGATATAAAAAAGGTAAAAAATAAAGCTCGTAAGAGATTTCCTAACAGTGGGAAAAAAAACATTCAGAGCGTAAACAAAGTCATGAGAAAGAAAGTCCGCGTCGACGCTTTTCAACTCTATCAAGGCTGGAAAGTGAGGATTACTCAGCTCCAACCTAGATATGGCTGCAACACTCAAGTTTTGCTCTGTTCTGGCTCTTATAAAGATACAGCATCGAGAAAGGCGTCAGGTATTTCACGGAGCTGTACAAGAAGCTTACCATTTTCCAGAAACTCCAGCAAAGGAAACAGTGTTTCTCCGACATCGTCATTTGAAGTGGGTTGGTGAAAACCTTCGAGTTTTATCACAAGATGCTGTCGAAAAAAAAAAGTAAAATTTTAGGATCACTATTGTATTCTTAATGCAAAACCTCTTCGTGTGGCGCCCGTATCTACGAATAAATGCTCCAGTCATATAGCCACTTGTAATGTAGAGGAAAATACTTATAAAAAAAAAGATGGCGTACGCAGTTTGTCGATAACTCGTCTGCTGATGAAGCCTTTCCCGCGTCAAGGTGCTTGACCTTGACCTTGGTTCCTTTGTTGAGAATATCGACCAGTTCTATTGTCACGCTGTCAAGGCGATGTCTTCGGCTCGGAATTGAAAACTCTTTTATCAGTCAGAAAGAAAATAAATCTGAAATGAGTTTTTATCTCATCGCTGGAAAATACAGAAGCGCTAAAATTGAAGACAAAGAAAGAAAGAAACAAACAAACAAAGAAACAAAGAAAGAAAACTAGTTAAAAGTTGAGAAAGAAAAAACGAAAGAAAGTTTTAAAAAATCACAAAAATATAAAAAAAGAAATGCAAACAGAAAAGACAAAAAGAAAATAAAAAGGAGATATATATATATATAGATAGATAGATGTGAACTGACTGAGATAGATAGATAGATAGATAGATAGATAGATAGATAGATAGATAGATAAGTAGGTAGATAGATAGATAGATAAAAAATAAAGATAAAAGACGAGCATAAAGTAGAAAGAAAGAAAAGAGTGAAGGAAAAAGCAAACGAAGAAAAGAAGAAAAAAGACGGAAAGAAACTGAGAAGAAGAAACAAAAAAGAAAGAAACGAAAAGTTGTTGAAAAGAAGAAAAGAAAAATGACACAGAAAGACGACAAAAGCCAACAACAAAAAAGGACAGACGAAAGAAAGAGAAAGTCAAATGAAAAGTAAGATTATCGATGGAAGAAAAATCAAAACTTAGATTTAGAAAAAAAAAATTGCGTATAGGAAACGAATGATAACGAAAGGATAAAAGAGAATGAAAGAGAATAAAAGAGAATGAATGAGAATGAAAGAGAATTAAAGAAGGAAAGAGAATGAAACAGAATGAAAGAGAATTAAAGAAAAAGAGAGAAATAAAAAAAGTAAAGAGAATGAAATGATGAAACAGAACGAAAACGAATAACAGAATGAAAGAGAATGAAAGAATGAAAGAATGAAAGAGAATGAACGAATGAAATGGAATGAAAGAATTAAATATAATGAAAGAATAAAAGAGAATGACAGGAAAGAAACTGAAAGATTGAAAGAAGAATGAAAGAATGAAAGAAAAATGAAAGAAAATGAAAGAATAAAAGAGAATGAAAGGAAAGAGACTGAAATAATGAAAGAGAATGAAATTGAATTAATGAATTAAATATTATGAAAGAGAATAATCGGAAAGTGACTGAAAGAATGAAAGAAAAATGAAAGAGAATGAAAGGAAAGAAACTGAAAGAATGAAAGAAAAATGAAAGAAAATGAAAGAAAAATGAAAGAGAATGAAAGAAAAATGAAAGAGAATGAAAGAATAAAAGAGAATAAATTAACAATGATCCGCATTAAAAATCGTTAATGATTTTGTGCAACCCGACAATCTCCGTTCGGAAAAAAAATATGTAGCTGATGAAATTCTGGCCGGCTTCATAAGTAAGATTTTCCGACTTTTCTTGATATCCGTCCAAGAAATATTTCAGGAAATATCATTCTAATTCGCAAATATATCCCAGGTTAATTTCAACAACTGACTATAAATACACCAGTGAAGCTGATCTGTCGATGTGAATTGATGGTTCATCTTCATCATCCTGGCCTCTTGACACTGCGAAAATCGTTACTATAGATACATCAGGTTAATTCGTTTGAGCCGTCTCGGATTTATCGTAACAGCAATTGAAAATTAACCACTCCTCGACAGATATGTATGACCACAAAATATGAACGATTTGAACAATTGCCGGAATTAATATTGACTCTGATTTGTCAATAAAGCGAAATTAGAAAACATTGGGAATCGTCTTTTGATGACTTCAACAAATCGAAGTGAGCAAAACTTGTTAAAAACCAATTCATGATTCCACTATTCAAAATACGTCTCTCAGGGACAATTTTACACATCCAAGGTTTATCCCGTCTTCTTCTTCTTCTTCTTCTTCTTCTTCTTCTTCTTCTTCTTCTTCTACTACTACTACTACTACTACTACTACTACTGCTGCTTCTTCTTTGTGCCGTGAGCGTTCTGGGCATTAGTGATCATAGCTCTTCACAATTTCCCCTCCTTTTGTAGTTCTTAATAAACATTGTCTTTTCCTTATCACTATTCTACTGTTCCACTTGCTTTCGATCCGTCCTCTGAGTATCAAATTTTCCAAACCCTCCTTCCTCAATATGTGACCTAGAAATTTCAAATCTATCTTCCTGTTAAGTATCAGTGTCCTCTTTGTTTCCATTTTCTTTAAAACTTCGTCGTTGCTAACATGTTCGGTCCATGGTATTCTCAGCATCCTTCTGTATAACCCCATTTCTGTTGCTTCAAGTCTGTTCTTCATCTGAGAGGAAATTGTCCAGCATTCACTGCCATCTAGGAAGACTGATATTAGATAACAGGTCATTACTCGTTTATTTGTTTCTATTGAAAATTTTCTATTAATAGTTTGCTTAGATTTTGGAAGGCATCTTTTGTCGCTCCCAGATTTTGAAATTGTTGTACTTGTTTGATTTTGGTATCTCCAGTTTGTAATTTGCATGTTGGTCTCTTCTCTTTTGCTAACAACCATGCATTCTGTCTCCTTGTAATTGATGTTTAGTCCTTTCTTCTCCCTTTCCTTAATGTTAATATTAATATTGACTCTGATTTGTCTATAAAATGAAATTAGAAAACATTAGGAGTCGTCTGCTAATGACGTCTAGAAATCGCAGTGAGCAAAACTTGTTAAAAATTAGTTCATGATTCCACTATTCAAAATACATCTCTGAAGGACAATCCCACTTGAGATTCTTCTTCTTCTTCTTCTTCTTCTTTGTGTCGTAAGAGTTCTGGGCGTTAGCGATCATGGCCCTCCACAGTTTTCTCTCCTTAATAAACATTGTCCTTTCCTTATCTCCCCTAAACCTTGTTCCGCCATCCATTCACTCAAACTCACTAAGTGGATTATGCACTGTTCCTCTTACTTTCAATCTGTCCTTTGAGTATCAAATTTTCCGAGCCCTCTTCTCTCATTATGTGCCCCAGAAACTTCAACTTTATCTTCCTGATGTTAAGTATAAGTGTCCTTTTTGCTTCCATTTTCTCTAAAACTTCATCACTGCGAACATCTTCAGTCCATGATATCCTCAGCATCCTTCTGTATAACCCCATTTCTGTTGCTTCAAGTCTCTTCTTCCTCTGTGGGGAAATTGTCCAGCATTCTCTGCCATATTAGGGGACTGGTATTATATAACAGTTCAGTATTCTTCTCTTTGTTTCTAACGAAATTTTCTAGTGTCTTAATTTTTGCTTAACTTTTTAAAGGCATCTTTTGCTACCTCAGTGCGCCTTCGAATTTCTGTGTTGGACTTTCCGTCTTCTGTTCACACAAAAACCAGCATACCCGATTTATCGATCCTCGCTCGGGGCGTAATCAAGGAAGAGAGTTGCGTATAGTGTACTAACTACTAATAGTACTAATGGTTTTATCAAGCAGTTTTCTACGGTGAGACACACCCCACCCCTAGTTATTAAGTCATGGTTTTATGATGTCCAAACTCATTCTTTTTCTATATACCGTTTCCTTTCAGTAAATTTGCGATTATGGCTCTCCATAATTTCCTCTCCTTTGTGGCTCTTAGTAAATTTGGTTATTTTTCTCTCTCTCTTCTAATTCATTGTCTGCTATGCACTTACACAAGCTCATTGTGTAGATTATGCGTTTCTTTTCTCTGTCCATCTTGCCTTCAAAATCTGTTCGTATCAAATTTTCCTAGCCAACTTTCCATACTAAATGCCATAGAATTGTCATCTGCCTCTTACTGGTGATAAGCGGCAGTGTGCTTTTTGCTTCAATTGTCACAAAAATGTCGTCATTGCTCAACATCCTTCTGTAGAGCCACATTTCTTGTGCTGTAATTATATTCTTAATCTGTGAAACGGTCCAGCATTCACCGCCATAAAGGATGACTGATATTACATAACTGTTCCGTACGCTTTGTTTCTAACTAAATTATTCTATTTCTTAATACTTTGCATAGCTTTTGGAAGGCATCTTTCGCTATCCCAGTACGCCTTCGAATGTCAGTGTCACTCATTCCGTCCTCTGTTAAAACACTTCCCAGATATTGAAATTGTTGTACTTGTTTGATTTTGGCATTTCCATTTTGTAATTTGAATGTTGAGCTGTTTCTTTTGCTAACAACCATGTGTTCTATCTTCTTGCGATTGATGCTTAGTCCATTCTTCTCGCTTTCCTCACTACATTCTGTAGTTCTTTCAGTTCCCCCTTCTGTATCTGCTATCAACTCTGTGTCATCTACATATCTTACGTTTGTGGCTGTCAATAATGAAATATTTACGACTTCTAATTCTCTCAGAAATCTCATTACTGTATCGGTTGAATATGTCCGGAGAGAAGACACATTCTTGTCTTACCCGCCATTGTATTTTTGTATATTTGCTTAATTCATTTCCATCCGTATGCAGGAGATTCCTCTGCCTACATACGGTCTGGATTATTCTAATATCCTTCCCAAATATGTCAAGGTTGATGTGAGATACTCTTTGAGTATCTTACGTTAAGATTAACATCGATTCCCGTAAAGCCCAGATCTCAGATTCCTCTATGATGTTCGACGCTATTCAAGAAAATCAAAAAAATTTTGAAACTTATTGTTGTGGTACGATCCACCTAATTTACATAGTGGAGTACCGACCATATAAATATGGGTTGGTACCGGGAAGACAAGGGGAGGAAGAAGAGATCCAATCCAGAGACTCTGCCCGACTGCGACTAAGTCAACCCATTCTACAGGAACGGTCTTCTCAAGAATATACCAAAACAATATGTAAATATTGTGTACCCTTTCTTGTTTCAATACATTTTGTTTAAGTACATTTTGTGTTGTATTATTATTATTTCATGCTTTATTCAAGTTTCAACACTAATTTAATATCTTATGAATGTAGGTTTTCGTTTAAATATAAATTGTGAATGAAGTTATTTCATAGTAAGAGTAATAGCAGTGTTATCCGTTTCCCTATAAGGAAACATCCAACATTCATTGACCATTAGCTAATGCTACTAGAGTTATGCATCTCTTCAAGCCTTGGCCATCAGCTTGGGATCAAAGTGTAGTATCTGCCTTCAGACTGACGAACTATATTTTATCTCTCAATTGTGCTTTTGTCTTCGGATTAAACACATAAAAATCATTGAGGAATTCCTGGTCCCGGAGATTTCAACCGTGTGACAGCACCTCCCCCGTTTCGCCAAAGAGAATGGATCAATAGAATATCGACAACAGCACGATTTTGGTTCTGGGGACTGGGCAATTTGCGGCCTTTAGCTCATGTACGTGCATATGCAATCCAATTTTAATTTGTGCCATATCTCGCTCCCGTGGAGTTGGGAGTAAGTAAATAAAACTTGCAGCATCTGTTCTCTTCATCTCTAATGGTAATTGTAATATTAACCGTTTCCTTATAAGGAAATATTCAACATTCATTGACCGAGCAGCCACTGCTACCTTCAGATCATTCTTTTCTTAAAAAACCAATTTTTCAGGAAAATAAGTTTCGAAAGGACAATAACTCTTTTCTGAATCTTCGTTATAGATAGGAGGGTTTCCTTCCTAACCTTTTGTTTGTGGTAGTGTGGAGAGTCAACATCTTGATAATCCATTATTTTCAAATTGTACAAGTCAGACAAATGTTGCCAGAAACCGAATTTTACGACAAAATACAATAAAATCAGGATTTAACTGTGTAATAGTTGAAGAGGGGGTTTTGTTTATTTTACTTCTTTTTTTAAAAAAATAATTTCACCTAAGAAAGGCAATAAAGCCACTACGACATAAGGGGTTAGCGAGTGTTAGAAAATATAAGAAAAAAGACGCTATTAAATAGATGGAACACTTAAAGAAAAGGAATTAAGAAGACAGGATTGACATTACATTTAAATTTTTTAGAATCAAACTTGACTGGGAAGCAAAAAACAAGAAGAAAATTCCACAAGTGAGAAGTGCGAGAGAGAAAAAATCTATTAACCTAGAACATACGGTTATGTCTAGTCATTTCAGCTGTAAAATAAATGCAGCCAATCTACAGGGTGTTTCGAAAGCCTTGCCACCCCTACATAATATAATAATTAAATAAGAACAGCCGCTGCTAACAAATCTTTTACTCTATTTAGGTCGATTTAACTCTGCTGAGCGAGGTACGAAACCGGTTAGCTACCTCGTTTTCCATTTTTACTCTTTTTATTATCATGAGTGGTAATAATAAAACTAATTTTTGTCTATTCATGGCAATGATAAAATTTTGTACCTCCAAACATATCTTTAATATAATTTTCTATTTCAGATGGCTGACACGAACTCCTACAGTTTGGAAGAGAGGCTTCTCGATGTATGACAGCGTCAATGAAAGTGAATAAACTGAATCCAGTACATGTGCATTGTATTACTTGTTCTTCTAGTCTTCTCATTACTATTTGGTAGGGTGTGACAAAACTTTCGGATCACCCTGTACTACTGCGATTAAATTGGTAAAGTCTAGGTGACACAAAGGAAAGTTCATCAGAACAATTACCATTTATGGAAAGGGCATAGGGAAGTCACGTTACGGCGGTAGGAATGTTACTGAAGCCGAGACGCCAGGTCAGGATCAATAATATTGCAGATTCTTCTTTAGAACTTATCAAGAATCTCTAAATACATATCAGGAGTACCAGACCAGATGTGACAGCAATATTCAAAGCAAGGAAGAATGGTAGACTTATAAATATGTAAGATAGATTATAGCGAGAAAATTTTTTCTTAGTCCGACACAATGAACCAAATTTCCTAGATGCAGACCTAGCAATTGATTCAATGCAATCTTTCCACTTCATGTCAACGGAAAATATTGATCTGAGAAGGTTAGTATCAGCCATACTGATGAAAGATAAAAAGTTCTCACAGATGATTAAAAGAGAGCAATTTCTTTGGGGGTTAAGAAGCCGTTTCTTAACAACAAACTGAAAGTCATTCTTGCGATCAGCTCATCGGTCCGATCAGACTCACTAAGATAAAAGCAAATAATTATGTAATTACTACGGATAATCGAAATGAGAATTCATGACATCAGAAAGGTCATTTATGAAAATTAGGAGCAACGTAGATCAAAGGAAAGAGTCATAGAAAACACCTGCATTAAGGTAAAATGATCTAGAAGAATGGCCATTCAAGACGACATACATTTCGCAATTTGATAAGACAGACTGAATCAATTCAAAAACTCTTCCAGAAATACCATATCCTTTCAACTTGTGAAGAAGACAAGTATAACAAACTCTGTCAAATTTTGTCCATGAGCTGTTTACTAAAATCACACAAATTCACAGAAAGGGTTCTTATAGCCTTTTGGATTTTATAAATTAAGCGGTTAAAAAATACTAAGAGGGAACTGGTTCTTAATTTTATAGAACAAAAACTTGGGACATAAAAGAAGAGAGAAGCCGTTCATTATAACATTTGTACCCAAGCACTGGTACCGTTCAATATAGATTTATTAAATTATAATCCAGTTTATGTTAGATATATATGTGCTCTTAACCTTTTGAGGTGGTGACCCTAAATCCATCATGGCGAAGCATGTTCTCATAAAAAAGGATTGATTTTGGCCAAGATTCTTTTTAAAAATTACTCGTTGTTATGAAAGATAATCAAAATGAATTTACAATCTTTTTGATAAGGTCAGTTAAATCCCAAAAACATTATCAGGGGATCCATTAGAGCAAGCAATTATTCTATACATACACACACACACACACACACACACACATATATATATATATATATATATATATATATATATATATATATATATATATAACATTAAACAAGGCAATAGAGCCACTAGATGCAGGATGTTAGATAGTATTAAAGAATATGAGAATAAAAAACGTATTAAGGAGTCAATTATGTGCCATGCGTGATACACGCGTAGGTGATCATGTATCTTTCGATACATGACTGACGAGGCAGATTTTTTCCCATTTCCATCCAAGGCTATAGAACCTGGTCTGTCATACTGTTTACTCATAGCTGGAGGGAGAAGGGCCACCCAAGGCGGACAGGTCTGACACACACGCCGGCTAATAAGGGCTCTGGTGAAAATCCAAGGTGCGTCTGCATCGGTAACCGGCGGCTTCTGGTCGTTCCTGTCTCTGCGTCTGTGGGAACCCCGCGGCAAGCAAGAACGTTATCCGAGTAGGCCTGGGTACCCTACTTCTGTAATTTATCCCAAGAATCTTCTTCTCATAACAGAAAGAAGCCGGCTCAATCCGCCCAAGGTGAATGCCGCATTAACAAGATATTTTCATTGAAATTTAAATTATGTAACAGTCAGTCTCTAACCAACACCTGAAGATTGTGTTGTGCATGAAACTCCGAGTGGTACTACCGGTGAGGGACAATATGCAGATTTATTGATATATGTACTTAAGAGCTCTGTTATGTTACATAGAGCACTAGTTTATTAACACCTTAACACAATGAGCAATATCTCATATATATATATATATATATATATATATATATATATATATATATATATAATATACGCCTACGAACAATACTCGATCAGAGGCCGCTAATTCCCATAAATATTCATTTTCCCTTTACTCGTCACGTGATCTAATTATTTCAAGGTGAGGCCGACTGTACTTGCTTTCTGACGATCCGTGTTCAAACCCAAGTGTCGGCAGCGACAATTTATTCCTATTTGACACACACACACACACATATATGTATGTTTTGAACAATAAAAAATATTAAAAAATTAAAATTTTCAGACACACTGGGTTGTATATTAATGTTTTTTTGTTTTTTTTTTGTTTTATTATTTCAATTAGATTCCTCGACTAGTTTCGACCGGCATGGACATCATCAGGAGAAAAAAATGAAAACTGTCCAACATTTGGATATTTTTTATTATGCTGTTCCTTGATTTAAATTGAAAATTTCAAATTTCGGCTGACTTTCAAGACATTTTAAATTTTTTTTTTTAAATCGATATCACCCCATGCAAGACAGTAAAGCCACTAAGACACAACGAATTACAGTGTGTGGAAGAATTAGGAACAGAAACATTAATAATGCGCGGGAAGAGAAAACATGAATCATGAGAACAGTAGATAGCGATTGACATTGCATTGAAAATTTTGCAAATATTGAACAGTTTTGGTCTTTATTTTCTCCGAAACTAAAGCCATTATACGAAGCTTAGAACGGCTCATAATCAAGCATAAAAGACATTCGTTGTCTGTTATATTTAACAATATTTGATTGAATAATGATCTGCTGCCCCAATTCACTATACAGCAAGGATATATAAACGATAGAAATAATTTGGAATGGATTTGATATAAACAAATCAAAGTAATTCATTGAGTCTAGAAGAATCCTCAGCACAATGCAGAAAGTACTTGAACCAGCTTCTAATGCTCTGGAAGAAGCGGCTTGGGAAAAGAAGACGTTGCTTATGAAGGGCACAATCTTATGGGAAAAGGTAAACTTGGATGTGTTACACCACGGAAAGTTAGAATAGCGCTATATCGAGTCTAGATCGTTGCCTCTCCGTCACCGAGACCTGTTGGTCTAGTGGGTATGACGCTTGCGTCGTATCGTAATGGTCCGTGTCCGATTCCCGATAGTGGAGGTGCACCGCCGATGAGTACCAAAATTCTGCAGGGGTTTCTTTCTTCCGGACTCGATGAATTATTTCGTTATATATATATATAATTTTTAAATGAAGTGGGTTGGGAAAACTATTTTTATCACCTCATATATACGATATATATGATATAAATGATATATCATATATATATATATTTATATATATGATATATCATATATATATATATATATATATATATATATATATATATATATATATATATATATATATAAAATTTCTCAGAGTTAACCCGTAGAAAAAGACATAATTTATAAATGTAAAAGACAGTAGGAAAACTGTAATAGTTGCCAACGCGTTTCGTCGAGTGTGAACTTTTTCAACGCAAAAAACGAAATGAAATTAATTAAACAAAGTAACTAATGATAACAAAAACAATATGAAAATAGCGTTCTCTTAATTCTTCCAGTTGCTAAGGACATTTTGTTTTTGTTAGTATTAGTTACTTTGTTTAATTAAATTCATTTCGTTTTTTTGCCTTGAGAAAGTCCACATCGGACGAAACGCGTTATCAAATATTACAGTTTTCCTATTGTCATTTATATATATATATATATATATATATATATATATATATATATATATATATAATATAAATAAAATATAAGATATATAATCCGGTGTTCCTATTCATATTTTTTTATTTTTAAAAAACAGTGTTCTATGTAAATTTACAGAGCATAAATATTATAAATTAACTGATTCAAAATATGGTTTCTTCGCTACAGAGTATACGAAAAAATGCCGAAAAAACCTTTTGTCGTTAATAATAAAATAAAAAAAAAATAGACGTTTAATGGATGTCAGAATTCGTTGAAAAATACACCCCTACCTTCTCTAAACTTAACCTCTTTTTCGAACGTAACTCCTAATTGATACAACAATAGTTAATAAAAATGAACACGCTACCACACCTGTCTGAATGATTGGATTTCTCTGTATCCTTGGAAATAAGAAATTATGAATTTATATGTGCATTTAAAACTCAGTAAATTTAAAAATAAGTTATTCCAAAATTCGCTTGAAGATGAAAGAGAACTAATGCTTTTAATTTCATTATATAATTAAATTTGAAGTTTTTAGCTTCAGTTTTTGAAACATGGTTATTACTGTGTAGCGAAGAAACCATATTTTAAATTAGTTAATTTATAATATATATATTAGAGATTATATTTATCAATCACCTGTTGTAATTTTGATAAGAAATAGATTGTCTTCATTTTGGTACCAGTTTCATTATTCTGTCAGGTTTAAAACTGTGACGATAGGGTTGGTGACTTTCGTTATCAAACAGACTCCATAATAGTTGTTGCGGCTTTTATCGTTTTGTATGTGGAGGAAGAATTTGGTCGTTTTTTTGTTGATGTAGTTTTCATTATTGCAAGATTGGTAATCCTGTCTCTGTTTATCAACTGGCATCTAGCCTCAGGTATACACGATGCAGGATGCAACTCCATTAGTACATAATCAGACAGCCTTATTTGCAAAGCATCTATTACTAAAGACCTTCAAACTGAAGACAGCGAGAGCTAGAAAGGGAGAGAGAAATACTGAGACATGGTCCATACGGATTCAGCGATCGTAATATCGTAATAAGAATACTTTAATTTCTCCTTTGCTTGTCGCCGAGCAAAACGAACGAATAAATAAAAGAAAAGTGTGAAGAGTAAAAGTCCAGCGTGGACGAGGAGGAGACGGCAGAGAAAATGATTTCTTTTGACTTTACCAACTACGAGACCCCGGTTACCATGTTCATTAGCCAGCATATTGACTGTCTGTATCGGGGTTCTCTGTTATTCACCGGGGTTCAGCGGACTGGCGAGGCTAGTGAGTGAAAGGTAACGATCGCCAAAGCAAGCCGATCCACAACGAGGCGACGGCTTCTGTTCTTTGCCTCGCTTCTCAATCAAATGCGATCAACGTACTTGTTACAAGAAACGGAGGAGAACGAAAAGAAAACCTTTAACACGCTCCATATACCATGTCAACCTGGAAAGCTTGCATCTAAAACGCACAAAGGCGGGCGGAAGATGGCGGTTGATAGTAAATGGTTGCTCAAATATCTGATTATCACTCATTCATAGCAGTTCCGAATAAAGAGCTGAGAGGATCAAGCCACTTTACTAAGTATATAATAGCCAGCAGTCACTGAAGACGCCATTGCAAAAGCCTAAACAAATGGCGGTAGATGCGCCTCGGAAGATGGCAACGTATAGAGATGCGTGGGTGGTCGGGAGGGTGATGTCAGTCGAAAGCTTCCATCGATTGGAGATCGATAAGCACAAACGGACCAATTGAAACGGTATGAATTATCGGCCGCTTGCAAATGACAATGGACCCGCTGAATGGTTTGCGTACGTTCAGCTCTGAAAGGAATAAACTGGTCGGGAAGGCGATGGGAGGAGAATTTTGAAGATTTCGTGTGCAAATCTGATAAACCAGCATCAAAACAGCTGAAAGGCTTTTGGATTGCGTATGAAAACACTCGAAAATCGTGCGCGTTCGAAACTGGCTTATTTCGACATAGGTCTGCAACGGGCGAAGCTAGGTAATTTTTCGACTCAGTCTGAAACGATACACGCCGGCTCTTGCTATATCACAGCTAACTCATACATTTGATTGAGGGATTGATTGACTGATCATACACGCCTTTTCTTGGTAGATTACCTAACTCATGACTCATACGTTTGGTTGATTGATTTTATTGTTATAGCTTAACCTTTTGTGGGTTATTTATATTTTGGGGCAGTGAGAGTAATTCTTTATTTTTAAAAGTGAATATTGCGTTAACAATTATTTTGAGTATAACAATAATTTTTTCCAGTCCTACTATTTAACCCATACATAGGGAGATGGTATAGATTCATACCTTTCCCAAGTTTATTACGCGTAAGTGAATGTAAGGAACCCGACCGAAATTCGAACACGGCTCTTTTTCTTTTTCTTTACTAGTCGCAATCAATTACACCACCTGCACATCCACTCATGAACTCATAGGACCATTCCGCGTTGAATGCTAAAAAATCCCAAATGCAAACGCAATGTTCTACCAGTGTATAGCAACTGTGCAATACTTTCTAAACTCTTCTTAATTAATCGAAAAGTTCTTTTTTGTTTTTTTTTTTTTTTTTTTTTTTTTTTTTTTTTGGTTCATTTTGTGGGGGTGGGGAGTTCATAGCTGCTGGACAGAATAAGGAAAAAGGGCTTGGCAAATTTAACACTCACAGGGCATGTGGAAAACAGCGATTGACCTACCTAACAAGGTAGTGCAAATGGATGGCAGAACAGAGTTTCTCCTCCTCTTTTTTCTGCTTCCACTGATTGCTTCTCCTTCCTCCTCTTTTCAATCTTCATTGATTCCTTTTTTCCATTCGACATAGATTCCTTCTTTCTCCTCTTTTCTATCTTCCATTAATTGCTCCTCCTTCTTCTTTTCTATCTGACATAGATTTCTTCTTTCTCCTCCTCTTACCCATCTTTCAATTTCTTCTTCCTCTTTTTTCCAGCTTCCACTAAGACTTCAACCTTTCCCATATTTTATTGATACTTCTTCATCTTTTTCTTTCGATTCCCTCCTCCTCATCTTTCTCTTTTTTCGCCCCCCCTCCTACAGTCCTCCTCTTCTTTTTTTCTTTTCTACCGTTTTCCTCTTTCCCTCGCAACTACAGAAGCCCGTTTCTTTATAGTGACGACGATTGACATTTATCGACTTTGAGAATACATCATCGACACTGAAAAGAGAGAGAGAGGAAAAAAAAAGAAAAAAAAAAAGAAGGAAAATCCAGATTTTATCTTAGGCCGTAAATTAGCGCGGAAAAATGTTACGGTGGAATTTTTGGAAAATCTACAACCGCCTGTAGATTAAAATCGATGAGATCTTAATAAGGAGTTTTTTGGGTTTTTTTCGTAAATGTCAATTTTTCGAGCCATATTTTAATGCTTGTATTGGCGCATGGGAAAGTATCCACGGATGCCTGCATCTCTCTCTCTCTCTCTCTCTCTCTCTCTCATATATATATATATATATATATATATATATATATATATATATATATATATGTATGTATGTATGTATGTTTGCATGTGTGTGTGTGTGTATTTTGGCAGCATGTCGTTATTAGGGCATGAGTTATTAAAGACTACAGGACTCTTCCGCTTGTTGATCTTTTTCTCAGTTTTTTTTTCTTGCTTCCGCGCAAGTTTCTTAATGTTTGGGTCCAGGTTGTTAAAGTAGAATCCCAATCAATAGCTTTCTGCCGAGCGCTTTCAGTTATCCTCAAATGTCATCATGGCGTTTGTTTTTGCTTGGAGATATGTTATTGGTTGTTCTAGCTTTACAGTTAATATTAGACGATATTATTGGCTTAGTTCATTATTAGTAAAGAGGGGATTGAAATTTTTTATTGGATAAAACATCAATCCCAATTTGTTTTCGTGCCTGCATTTTGAGATCTGATCGTTTATTTAATAGTTTGGCTTGGTTTGGGAAGGCAATTTTAGCTATTTTTCGTCCAAAGTTTACAGTTTGGGGATTTATTGCGGTTGGATGATGGGGGTTTCTCTTAATTTCCATGATATTTTTGGTGACATTTGCTCTTAGTTTCTCATATATGTTTCGAAAGAATTGTGTGTATTTATTATTCTAAGGATGTGTGTGCGTGCTTTTCTTTGTTTTATATTTACAAACACTCTATCCCTGATATTTAAGACTCTAACCCATAAATATAGCATACCTTAAAACTATATTTTATCAAATATATATATATATATATGTGTGTGTGTGTGTGTGCGTGTGTGTGTGTGTGTCAGAGAGAGAGAGAGAGAGAGAAAGAGATTTCTATTCAGATATAAATATATCCGTAAAAAGATTATGAATAAAACAAAAGTAAAACGCGTTTCGTTCTCAGATCAGAGGACGAAACGTGTCGGTAAAGAAAAGTTTTCCCTTCGTCTTTATTCCCATATATATATATATATATATATATATATATATATATATATATAAAAATACAGTTTTAAATTGTGCCATATTTATGGGATAAAATGCTCAATATCAGAGATAGAGCGTATGTAAATATAAAATACATATTTTTTTATTTATTTTTCCATTGTTCTTATATTTTTCCTTTTCTGTCATATTTAACGATATATATATATATATATATATATATATATACGCACTACTTACTACTATATATATATATATATATATATACACTACTTACTACTTATTATATATATATATATATATATATATATATACATTTTCTACATATATATATATATATATATATATATATATACGCACTACTTACTACTATATATATATATACGCACTACTTACTATATATATATATATATATATATATATATATATATATATATACTATTATTACTATATATATATATACGCACTACTTACTATATATATATATATATATATATACGCACTACTTTACTACTATATATATATATATACGCAATTACTTATATATATATATATATATATATATATATATATATATATACTAATTATTACTATATATATATATATATATACGCACTACTTACTACTTACTATATATATATATATATATATATATATATATTCGCACTATATTTATACTATATATATATATATATATATATATATATATATATATGTATGTATACGCACTACTTAAAATACACTTGAGTTTGTGTTCTTTTCTTATTCACATTCCTGATGATAACTCTTGTGAGTCGAAACCCTGGACTCAATATGAATTTCGAATTGGGCACCTCGACGTGGAGTAATGGTTAACAAGCTTGTCTTGCTAGATCAATTACAGCTGAGTAGTGAGTTCGATTCTCACTGGGTGCCTCATACTTTCAGCCTTGTGCCACATCTAAGCTTCGCTTAGAAAGTCATTATGGGCACTCAGACGTGGTCTAATGGTTAGCAAGCTTGTCTAGCTAGAACAATTACGAGTGAGTTCGATCCTCACTGGGTGCCCCATACTTCCGGCCTTGTGCCAAATCTGAGCTACGCCTGGAAAATCACAATATGAATTTCGAATATTTTATGCATCAACAACAGCCGTATTTTAGAAATGTTAGTTGCATACTAGAAAAAAAAAAGATCAATAAATTTAGTAGACATAACATGTCTGCTTTTTTTATAATGAGACGTTTTTACAATGACAATGCCTACCAAAATATCGTATCGTATCGCAGCCTGTGAAAGTCTGTTCTCGGACGTCAACCTTCCCCAGACTATAGGATGGAATGGATCATTACCATATAGAATTTAAATTACCCGACCGAGACAGTTCTTAATAACAAACACACATATACACAGCCACGCGTGAACATAATTTGTTTATTACTTTTCTTACGCATATACGATTGCTCTATTCTAAATACTTTTAAATATGTTTTGTAATACTCCTAAAAATAAAATTATCTTTTATATACCCATTAACAGTTAATTAACTTAAAATGTTAACTAAACATTATTTGACTGTGGCGTTCTTTGTTACCCAACGGTCACCTCTTTGGTACATCGAGTTTACGAATTTAAGCGCAGTACGAAATCCAAAGTTTCAGTGGAATAACCAAATATGCTTTCCAAAAGCTAAACCGATTACTAAGAAAAAGAAAAACTTCATTAGAAACAAAGAAAAGAGTACTGCGCTGTTACGTAATATCTGTCCACCTATACGGCATTGAATGTTCGACAATCTCCTCAAAGATGAAGATGAGACTTGAAGCAACAAAAATATGATTCTACGGTTGGATATTGAAGGTACTATGGACCGAATATATAAGCAACGAGTTCTAGATAAAATGGAAACAAAATGGAAACAAAATGGAAACAAAAAGGAAACGTATATTTCACACCAAGAAGAGGCTGTTGAAAATTCTAAGACAGAATGAGGAAAGAGGGCTTGGAAAATCTGATACTCACAGGAGAGATTCGAGGCAAAACGGATAGAGGAAAACACCGCATAACGTACTTTGTGAGCTTGATTAAATGGATAGCTGAAAAGGGTTTGGGAAAAATAGCAAAAAGACATAATTCATTTAGAGCTACAAAAGACAGGAAAATGTGGAGAACCATGATCGCCAGCATCCTGAGGGAACACGGCACATGATGAAGAAGAATACTAGATTGTTCTGTCGCTACTTCCATAGAAAGTGCTCAGACGAGCTACATTCCTTTGTTCCACCAGTTCTAAGCTTCACGGCTCGGATCCACCGTGCTAGGTACATTGTAACAAACAACCCACATTCCCTCCGTATTCCAGTGATGAGAAGTAAGTTCCACTCGAACAGCTTCTTTCCGCGGACCACTGTTCCGTAGATCCGACACCCAAGAGGGTGTTTTCCTGATCACTACAATTTTAACCTGTTCAAGTCTAGAGTTAACCGTTATCTTTCACTCCAATCCGCACAAATTGCCTCCTAACGTAACTCTCTACCTCGAGTGGCCCCGGGCCTTGTAAATTGTGAAAATTACTTTAAGAAAATCTCTCTGAACTTTTAAGTTAATTTTGGTTGAAAAAAAATAAATATTCACTCACTCCCACCCATCACACATTGCCTAAGTCACAACACACTTTAGCCACGTCTCTACACTAAACAAGTTCTAGAAAGGTCACCATTTGTCTCTACATACGCTGATGAATGACTTAAGAAAGTCAAAAGTTTAGGGCCATATTTCTTTCGATGTGAACTTTGGAACAATTTCTGACGGAATTTTCTCCTTATCTGAGAAGGATTATCTATAATTTGGAAAAATCGATCAATAAAATAAATCAAAACAAATGTCTGTTGTCTTGAATAACATTTACCTTAAAAATATTATACAGTAGAATCCCAGCCCTCACTTTCCTGTTCTCATAGAGCCCAAAACCATCTTCAACCCCTCTCTCACAAACGAGATGTCGTAATCCTCTCACTTTTCTGTCACTAATTCCATGGAAAGTGCTCAGACGAGCTACATTCCTTAGTTCCACCAGTTCTAAGCTTCACGGCTCGGACCCACCATTCTACACACATTGTAACAAACCACCCACATTCCATCCGTATTCCATTGGTGAGAAGTAAGTCCCACTCGAACAGCTTCTACTCGTGAACCACTGCTCTGTAGAACCGACTCCCAAGAGGGTGTTTTCCTGATCACTATAATCTTAACCTGTTCAAGTCTAGGGTTAACAGTTATCTTCTCCATAAACTGTACCTCTTACTCTGTAACCCTCCACCTCGAGTGGCTCATGGGCCTTGCAAAGAGTGACCCACTCTGTAAATAAAATAAAAAATAAAAAGGGCCTTAAATGGCAGTTAGTGCAGGAAAATGAATCGGTTCGGGATCTGTTCGTCTCGGGAGACGATGGAGTAACGTTGTAGGTGCTAGGCGATGGAGTTACATCACCTCTGGTGACAGTGTAGTCCCACTCTGGAGTGGCAGTCTCTCAGGCACTTAGCGCAGATGAAACTGGATGACACGGAGACGGAGGCTGTCCTTGCATTTCTCCTGGCTCTCCTTGCTGCCTTCTGATCTTCCCTCGCGGCTTCTACAATCGTGACACCGTCTCTGACTGTGGCTCTCCAAAGCTGACGATTGTCAGCCGCGGCTTTCCAGGTGTTTGGGGTCGATGTCGGCCAGCTTCGTCTCGTTTGCAGACATCCTTGAAGCAGAGCTGAGGTCTTCCAGTTGGGTGGGGAACCCCTAACACAGCTCTTCGTAAAGGAAAATGAATACTCTAGTGAAAACAATATAAAAACACCTATTTATCGTTCCACAGAAATTACGAACACGTATACGTCAGAGAAAAGAGATTATGTGGAGAACAATATTAAAATATGGTACAGTTTCTTTATATGCTAATAGTAATGGTAATATATGATTCCTAATAAAAAAACGTTCAATGACCGAACAGCAAGTGGTTCTTGAGTCTCTTTCTGATCGGGCTGGGATCAAAGCGTAGTGTCTGTTCTTTAATCGTAACGATAATACTTGCCGTTTCTTTATAAGGAAACAAATGCCATTCATTGACCGAGCAGCCAGTGCTACTGTCGGTTGACATTTAAAAATTATTTCTATTGAAACAATTTCTCAAGAAAATAGGTTAAAGTTTTAGTTTTTAGTAATAATTTGCGGTATTGGGCGAAATTACCTCTTGCGCAGCCTATTCTATGTTCAATTTCCTTATCTTCTATACTAAATTTGTTATTATTGATCCATACAGTAAGGTATTTTTATATAAAATGCCCAATGTACTTATTGTGTCACTCATGTTGAAAACTGGTACATCATAGCTGAATATGTACAATATAGTGACAGGTTTTTATAAAAGTAGCACATACACTTGTAGATACTGTTGCCTGATTTGCATATCAGAAGCGGTCAATATAAAAGATCTACATGAAATCCATATGGCAGCAATTAGTTCTCTATGTCATGTTAATAGATGTAATCATTCGTGGTGTTCGGTAAAACTACCTCTACTGCAGATTATTCTTTGTTTAGTTTCTTTATCTCCTATACTAAATTTTGCTATAACTGATCCAAGAATGCTTGGAGAATTTAACACTTACAGGACATAGTGAAGTCAGGAGAGGTCAGATGAATAAAATGAGTAACAGACATGATTAGTTTCTGTGGATAGGTAGCAGACTAAGTTGAATCCAGCAACTGCTATTGTTCTTTCTACTACTGTTGGGGGTTTCCTTCCTAACTTTTTGTTTGAAGTAGTGTGGAATATCAACATCTTGTTTATGTGATTGTTCGCTCTTCAAGTTACATGTTACTGCTGTTGAAACTCCTCAAGTGATCTGGCTTCATTGTGATTCTGTAGCGCCAGTCCACGAATTTTAGAAAAAAATGATTCTCGCTAAGACCAACAGGTTTCATTCACTCGGAGCCATTTTAAGCATTGATCTAAGAAAATAATTGTATATAACTGACAGTTTAGGTATTTTTAAACGTGTTGGCGCCATGAATGCCATCCATATGAAAGTCTCGATCTGATGAGGATGTTTAAGAACATGACTCTTGTTTTAGTTTAATGTTTTAGTTTTGTAGTAATTTGTGGTATTATGCAAAACTATCTCTATAGCAACCTATTCTATGTTCAATTTCCTTATCTCCTATACTAAATTTTGCTATAACTAATCCACATACCTAGGTATTTGAAGTGGTTGGTATTTACTAATTCCATATCCTGAATTTTTTACGATATATTCAGAGTATGCACAATCACTGCTTTCATCACAATTCCAGATCATAGTTTCTGTTTTCAAAAAGTTTATCTTGAGTCTTATTTCTTGGAACACTTGAGGATGTTGATTTTTTTATAAAGTCCTTTAAAGCAGTGGAAATGTTTTACTGCTACTCATAATACTATTGAAAATAGTTTTACTGTTTAAAATTTTAACATGAGAGCTTATTTATTTCTCTATATAATAATAAAAAAAATTCTGTTAGATTATTAATATTAATTTTATTTGAAGTAATGTAGAATGCCAACATCTTCATGTCATTATTTTCTCTTTAAGTTACAGGTGCTATCCATTTTAGTTGCTTCTACTAGTCTTCAAGTGATGTGGCTTCTGTTCTCTTGTACAGTTCTTTCTTTGGGATTCTTTAGCGCCAGTTTACAATGTTTAAAAGGAGGATGATCTTCAAAAAGCAAATAAGAGAGAAGAGCCAGATTGCAAGCAATGCCAAATAATTTCATATAAGTGTAGAAACATAGCAGTGCTATAAACAGCAGGTAATTCTGGGTTACAATTGCTCTTACCATTGAAGCAAAATGGCTACAATTTTACCATTGTAATATTACCATGGTAATATTAGGCGTTTCCATACAAAGAAATATTTGGCATTCGTTGACTGCTTTCAGTTGAAATTTATGAAATCTTTATTTTAAAACAAAAGAAAATAGATTTTTCAAGTCCAGTTATTGCTCTTTCCAGTATTGATGGGAATTTCCTTCCTAACATTTTATTTGAAGTAGTGTGGAATGCCAACATCTTGATCATGTCATTTTCTTTGAGTTACATGCACTATCCATTTTAGTTACTTCTGCTAGTCTTCAAGTGATGTGGCTTCTGTTCTCTTGTACAATTCTTTCTTTGAGATTCTGCAGTGCCAGTTCACAATATTTAAAAACCCTCAGCCTTCACTCAATCCAAACCATTTTTAACCAATGATCTTATAAAGCAGTTTAAAATTTTTTGAACAAGTTTGCCACCATGTATGGCATCCATATTCAAGTCACAATCTGACAAGATTATTTAACAGTGGGAGTTTTCAGTTTTGTAACAATTAGTAACACATGTGAATATTAGAGATAAAATGTGTTTTCAGGGAGTTAAGATTTACGCGTCGAAGTGTGCAGACGTGTTAATTTTGTGTCTCGGGGAACTTGCTCCCTAGTGGGGGTGATAGAGCGACCCCACTGGGTAGTTAAAAGATATACACATCGACGTGTTAATAAAATAGATAAGTTTAATATCCCTTTTTTGAAGTTCTCATTTTACATCCGTACAAACAAACTAGCGATCACCCGGGCGGAAGATGACAGAAAAAAGAAAGCAACATATGGGTGAATCAAGACCAACACCCCAAGATTACCCCCAGAGCAAAGGATCTATATATCACGACTACGACTACGTTCTTTTATTGTCCTCTTTTGTTTGTTTCACTCTCAGTAATCTCTTGCGTCTTGATGGCTTTGTCACCTTGATTGGAATGAAATGAATAAAAATAAATGCGCACTGCATTAGTCAAGGAAATGATTAAATAGACTGGGGCTTTCTTTTTCTCCTTTCACTCCTAGTGATGTTTGGAATGTAGTGATATTGAGGTCCTCGTCCGACGTGAACGACTTTATAGATCAATATAGTTCTATCAGATTTGGAAATTCAATGGACGATTGATCAAACTTGGAAGACGGTTTCTAATACATAAGAAGAAGAAGCCGATGGTGACATAGTCAAATGCTGCCGTTAAGTCAACATAGCAGGTATACAGTTTTCTATTAGAGAGATATGTAATTTCCTGGAGTTGCTTGATGACATCATTGCACCTCTTACCAGAACGAAAGCGAAATTAGGCTAAGCAAATCATCAATATATTTTTAAAAACGTATCCCGGGCAGCAGAAGTATTGTGACAAGTAGAAGCACTGAGACATAACTGCATTTTAAGGTCGTTTTTAAATTATAATTTCCTCTGAGTTTCACCCGACCTTGTTGATCAAAGCGGAAATATTACGAGACGTCGCATACGTTGGATTATATTTGGCGCCAAAACGAGTTTTGGTGCCCAGACGACAGCCATGGGAAATGTTCATTTTTCGGAGCTTTTCACTGAAGATTGTATTCTTGTATTTAGAAACGTTGAAATTTATGCCGACAACGAAATTCATTTTCCTTTCTCCTTCTATTGATTCCTCATTCTATATGTACTCTGCTTGTTCTTGTTCTTTCTTTTTTTTTTTCTTTCTTTTTTTGTCTTTCTTTCTTTCTTTCTTTCTTTCTTTCTTTACCCTCTCTCTCCTATCCTTTTCCCCCTGTCTACTTATTCTTCTACTGCTTTCTTTCTTTAACGTCTCTCTCTCTCATCCTCCTCTCCCTCTGTCTTCTTCTTCTACTACTACTACTACTACTATTTTCTTTCTTTCTTAACGTCTCTCTCATCCTTTTTTTCACTGTCTTCTTCTTGTTCTTTCTTTCTTTTTCTTTCTTTCTTTCCCGCTTGCTTTCTTTCTCTGTCGTCTCTTTCTTATCCTTTTTCTACCTGTCTTCTTTTTTTCTTGTTCTTCTTTCTTTTTTCTATCTTTCTTTGCCGTCTATCTTTCTTGTCGTTTTTTTGGCTGTCTTTTTTTTCATCTTGTTTCTTTATTTATCTATTTATTTATTTATTTATTTATTTATTTATTGCTTTCTTTCTTTACCGTCTCTCTCTCTCTCTCTCTTATCCATTTTTTCCGTTCTTCTTCTTCTTCTTCTTCTTCTTCTTTCACTTATGCTTAGTCTCCACTTCCTTTTCCTAAACACAAGTCGATACATTTTCGAAATGTAGAACACCTAGCGAGGACCATTCTTCCTACATTAGTCCTTTTTGTTTAGAATTAGTTAGTCCAAGTTTCAATTGGTAAATATCACAATCGACAACTACCTAAATAGTAATAAACATGTTTTTTATTTCTTAATCTTGGATTTGTTTGCCTCAAGGACACAAGAATAGGTTACCCAGTGAGTATCGAACTCACTACTCAGCAGTAACTGCAACAAATTTGTTAACCTTTACAACATTCTGATGCTCCTACGAATAGGTCTGCGTTGGCAGACTGACACACACACACACACACACACACACACACACACACACACACACAATATGTATATCTACGTAATATATATTACATATATGTAATATGTGTATATATATGTAATGTATATATATGAAAACATATATATTTATATATAAATATATAATGCATATTTATATTTATGCATACATATATAAATATAATATATATTATATATAATATATATATATATATATATATATATACATATATATATATATATATTATACAGTGTAACCCGGATATAAGAGAGTTGTCGGGACCGGAGAAGAAGTCTCTTATATCCGGGTTTCTCTTATATCCGGGTTTGGTCTATTTTATATACATTAACACAGGCTCTAATTTGGGGCCAGAGAAAATCTCTCTTATATCCGGGTCTCTTATATCCGGGCTATACTGTATATAATATATGTATATTATATATATATAATATATATACATTATATATATGCAATAAATATATACATAGACATATTATATAAATGTATATATATACATTACATATATATATACATTATATATATATTACATATATATATATACATCACATATATATATACATATACATTACATATATATATACATTACATATATATATATATATATATATATACATTGCATATATAGAGATTACATACATATATATACATTACATACATATATATATATACATTACATACATACATATATATATATAATTACACACACACATATATATATATATCTACCATCGCCTGAAAAAATACAAAGTATTGAAACATGAAAGCTTTTGTATAACGATTTCAAATTGTTTTTTATTATTATCTCCTATAATAAAAAATATGATAATAATATATAGCTCGACTTTGTATTGAGCACTTTTTTAAAAGTAAGTGCTACGTACATTGGATTTTTACTCCATCTGTACTTTATCTCATTTGTATATATATATATATATATATATATATATATATATTGTCATTCCACCTTTATTGTTCGTGTTTTTTTTAATATCCCCTCCCCTTTTAGTCGTTTGAATAAATTACCCCCCCCCGGTGTTGTGTTGTTTTTTTCTTATTTTCTATTATTTTACTTTAGCCACGTGGTATGATTTTGATCTTCGCCTATATATATGTCGTTTCTCTTTTGCCTCTTTAGCCAGCTTTCCCTGACGATCCGCTTAGGTGAAACCTGGGTAGGTTTGTCTGGCTCACTAGGTTTATCTATCTATCTATCTATCTATATATATATATATATATATATATATATATATATATATAATTTTCTAAGCGCGCCTTAGATGTGACACGAAGCTGAAAATATGGGACACCCAAGGGGGATCGAACTCACTACCCCGTTGTAATTGATCTAGTAAGACAAGTTTTCTAATCATTGCACCACGTCGAAGTGCCCAACTGGGTTTCCTTAAGTGTAGCTTAGATATGGCACAAGGCAGAAAGTATGGGGCGCTCAGTGAGGATCAAACTCATTACTCAGTCGCAATTGTTCTCGCGAGACAAGCTTGCTAATCATTACACCGACTCGAGGCGCCCATATATATATATATATATATATATATATATATATATATATATATATATATATATATATATATATATATATCCACAGCTCATCCATGTGCTTAGACATCCGATTGCTTCAAGCCGGAATCGAAACTCGACTAACTTGGCATCAGAGACTCTACCCCTAAGATATCGACACACGACAGAGAATGAGAATCTTTTAACGTATTATATACGTGATGTGTATAAATGCGAGACCAGATAATAAAAATGTTTTTCCCTTAACTCATGTTTACTTCAAAGTTTACATAGATGCAACTACTCATCAGAACAAAGTGAAACTGTTAATATTTCTCAACTTCTTTGTACTTTTATTGTGATCTGTGTGCATTATTTTCTTTTTTCGTCTGATGGCCGCTAATTGATTGTTGATTTCACTTCCGCTACTTTTTTTCTTTTTTCTTTTTCTTTTTTATCACCTCCTCCCCTTCTCAGATGAAATCTGCATTATTGTTATTTTATTATGGTTGGATTTTTGCATGCGTATGTTTGTTTATACAGGTGCATGTTTATGTGCGTGTCTATGCATGCCCCTATGTGTTTGCATACATACATACATACAAACATGCACGTGTATGTTTGTGCACTTGTGTATGCGCGTATAATTCTTTGCTTGTGTTTGTATTCGTATTTAACTGATTATGTTTCCATTAGATTTCCAGTTCATTATTGTTTTGACGGTTCATTTTAAGTTATGCCTGGATTTTTATGTGTGTATCTATTTTTGTGTGGGTGTGTATTTATGTATGTATGCGTTTTATACGGGTGTGTATTCATGCGTGAATGTGTTTTTATGCGGGTGTGTATTTATGTGTGTATATATTTTTCTGCGTGTGTGTATTTATGTGTGTATATTTTTTTCTGCGGGTGTGTATTTATGTGTGTATGTGTTTTTATGCGTGTGTGTATTTTTTTCTGCAGGTGTGTATATGTTTATGTGTTTTTGTGTATTTGTGTGTATTTATGTGTGTATGTGTTTTTATGTGGGTGTGTATTTATGTGTGTATGTGTTTTTATGTGGGTGTGTATTTATGCGTGTATGTGTTTTCTGTGTGGGTAAGTGTTTATGTGTGTATGTATTTTGTGTGGGTGTAAGTTTATATATGTATGTGTTTTTGTGCGAATGTGTATTTGTATGTGCATTTGCTTTTGTGCAGGTGTATTTTTATGTGTGCATTCGTGCGTGTGCACGCATGCAAGTATACATACATACAAACATGTACGCACTCGCCTCTGCAGGTTTCTGTGTTCGTGTGTACGCGTCTAATTATGTTTGTGTTTATATGTTGTTGTTTTTTATATCTCGTTTTTTTGTTTTTTCACTTTTTTTATTTAGTGTGTGTGTGTGTTTCTGTTTTATAAAGACTCTAGTTTTTGTTGGTTGTTATTTGTTGATAGTATGTTTTCTCTTTTTCTTGGTGGATTGTGCTTGAAATTGGTATGGATGAGGTGTTAGGTATGTTTGTTGTATTTGTGATGGAATCGCTTTTTATGTTTCATTTTTTCATCCTTTTTATGTTAATATTTTATGTGTTTATGCATGTGTCTCTGCGTGTACACGCTTGCATATATATATATATATATATATATATATATATTAAAAAATGTACGCACTCGCATGTGTATCTTTGTGTGTGTTAGGTATAGTGGTTTGTATTTATGATGGGATTGCGTCTTTTATTGTATTGTATTTCTGTCTTTTCTTTCTATGTTAGTATTTAGGTAATAATGTAGGTGTCTGTTTATATGTCTGCACTTCCCATTGTTTCATTCTTCTTGTTCAATAACTTGTTTTGATTTTTAAATGTAATAATTGCTAGTTTTTCCTCCAAACACAATTTACAGTTTCTGCAATTGTTACTGTGGGGGGCTGCTTTTTTATAATTTCCTTTTCGATGTTGGTAGTAATATTACTTTCTTTCTAATGGATGTCAGTTATCAGTTATCTCCTGTTAATTCACCTCTCCAAGTTCTCCACTGCCTTAACCAGGTATTGAACTTAAAGACCCAGGGCACAGTGGATAAAGGCGTTGGTTAGATCCAGTGACAGGACCCAAAGTGTTGTGAGTTCAATACCTGGTTAAGGCAGTGGAGAACTTGGAAAAGGGAATTAACAGGAGATAACTTATAACTGACATCCATTAGACATGGCACGTGGAAGTAGAACAGTCTACCCCAGCGAGCGAAATAAAAGGTTCAGTTCGACATTCCAACCACCTGAAGAAGGTCGGAGCGACAAACGGCCGAAACGTTGTGATAAATATGGCAACAATAGTCCGAATAATGTAAATAGTGTGCATAATACCTCATCTCAGAAATATAGACAGATATCTTTGAAGATCTTCAAAGAACTATCAGAATATAAGGATCCCGTAAGCTTGTTCAAACTTATTCCTCGTGGCTTCGATAAGTCCTGTAACTATCAAATTGTTTTATCTCTGTTGTCTCATTATCTGTCCAAGAAATTTCAGTTGACTCTTTCTTATTTTGAGTGTAAGTGTCCATTTTGTTTCCATTTTTCCTTGAGACTTCCTCATAGCTTAAATGCTCCATTTATGTTATTCTCAGCAAATGTCTGTGAAGGTACATTCCTCTATTCATCGGTCTTCTCTTCATCTCTGGCTACAACTGAATGAAAAGATGAAAAAGAGAAAAAGAGGTAAAAGGCTAAAGGAGTGATAGTAATGTGGCTTAAAAAAAAAAAACAAAGAAAAGGACAAATAATCCTGACCCCACTACACATACTCACATGGGCGCACACGCGGGAACGCTCATCCGCTCAGATTGGCGCATGGGCACACGCAGCGAACGTGCGCACACACACACACAAACAGACACAAACACAGACACACTACGGAAAAAAAAACATGCACTGGTAATAAGTGCGTATGAAAAAGAAAAATCGAGAAGTATAAGTAATCAATTGCTAATAACCCCAAGAGAGACAACGAATGAAAACAAACTCAGTCGGGATGCACAATATCAATCAGCTAAATCAAAGACAGATCATATATCACAAACACAGACACACAATCGGATGTCTAAAAACATGAGCTGTGATACTACGAAACGGGCTTATATGTAGATGACTATATATATATATAATATATATATATATATATATATAGATAGATAGATAGATAGATAGATAGATAGATAGATAGATGACTATATATATATATATATATATATATATATATATATATATATATATATTAATAATAAAATTATTGGTAATCCGTACGCATTTCCAAGAGGATATACATCTGTTGAGAGAAATGTCAAAAGAGACAGGGAATGATTCAATTAAAAAACCATAGGTGATATTTATTTCATTGAAGTCGAAAAACACGGCTTCAAATCTTCGAAATGAAATGAAATGGTTTAAAGATATGAAGATTTGAAGTCGTATTTTATATACTTCAATGAAAGAAAAAATCGCCTATAGTTTTTAAAATATGATTGTTTAATTATATATATATATATATATATATATATATATATTAATTATTTATTCAAAATTATAATGAGAATTATGTCACTACAAAAATAGCCATTTTGTTTCAGCACTTCGTCTTATCAAATGATGGTGTTGAATGGTGTTTCAACACTATCATTTGATAAGACAAGAAAGTGTTGAAACAACATGGTTATTTTTGTAGTGATTTTATATGATATAATTTTTGAATAAATAATTATATTTGAAACTGAGCACTCTTTAAGAATAGTATTTTTGTTTATTGGAATTTATTCTGTATTCACCAATCCTATACTTGATATATATATATATATATATATATATGTGTGTGTGTGTGTGTGTGTGTGTGTGTGTGTAGTACAGATAACTGATCCGTTGGTATATTGCATATGAATCCTAATAATAAAAATTCCTGATCCACAAAAGAGTGCTTTATTTTTATATATATAAATTATATATATATATATATATATATATATATATATATATATATATATATATATATATATATATATATAGATATAGTCTTAAGATATGGGATAAAGTGCTCAATATCATAGATAGAGTGTGTGTAATTATAGACATATGGATGCAATCGTCGGAAGACGATTGCACCAGAATGTCGCCATCAGTTCACTTTTATATTTATATATATATATATATATATATATAGATAGATATAGATAGTTCCGATATATACAGAGACATATGGAAAGACCAGAATGCATCACAGGAAGCACGACAAAGAAAAATCAAAGACGAATTTTGCTTAAAATCGATGAGATTTGTTCATTAATCGATTGATCGTTATTCCTTCCCTGAAACTCTTGGACTGGCGCTACAAAATCGCATCCAAAGAACTTTACCAAATAACCAAATAAAATACCAAATAATAAGGGACCTCATCAACCCGAAGAGAAAATAATGACATAATGAAGATATTGACATTCCACGCTCCTTTAAACATAAAGTTAGAAAGGAAGCCCTCCCCCCGCTCCCAACAATAATGGAAAGACCTGAAACCTATTTTCATGGAAAATTGTTTTAATAGAAGGATAAGATAAATTTCAATCTGACATCGGTACTATCTTCTTGGTAAATGCCGCATGTTTTCTTGAACTAATATATATTTTTAATCATTTCACCCCAAGAAAGGCAATAAAGCCAGTAAGACACATGGTGTTACTGAGAGTGAAGGAAATTGAGTAAACCTTATTCAAGCAAAAGGACAATAAAAAGAACATAAGTTAAAGACACAGAAATGACGATTGGCGTTACATGTAACTTTTTGAAGGTCGTAGGTGACAGGAGGGCAAGGAGTCGAAAGAGAATCCCACAAATGAGAATAGCGAGATCTTCTGATCTTCTTCAGGTGCCTGTCAATTCAGATAACATCTAGATGATGATTTGGACATTGATATCAGATTTTAGGAAGTGGGTGAGACAGAGAACATTTCAGTAACCAAATTAGCTGATTTTTTTCTGTTAAACCCGTTCAAAAATGTCTAACCCGTCAGCTGCATACAATCACATTTTGGCATCAGTAGTTAAGAATGGGTTTCAACGAGTGAAGTCTGTATGTCTGTGGGAAGACAATACATCTTTGTAGATCGTCGACTGGCGCTACAGAATTACAGCGAACGTTACCAAGAATAGAAACCACATCACTTGAAGACTTCCATCAGCAATAACAAGTAAAATGGATTATATATAGCACTAGAACGGAAACTAATGACATGATCAAGATGTTAACTGTGTTTAGTAGAGTGTATTCTGGTGTTTGGTAGAGGGTATTCTGGTGTTTGGTAGAGTGTATTCTGGTGTTTAGTAGAGGGTATTCTGGTGTTTAGTAGAGGGTATTCTGGTGTTTGGTAGAGTGTATTCTGGTGTTTAGTAGAGGGTGTTCTAGTGTTTGGTAGAGGGTATTCTGGTGTTCAGTAGAGGGCATTCAGGTGTTTAGTAGAGTGTATTCTGGTGTTTAGTAGACTGTTTGGTAGAGTTATTTTTCTATTGTTTTGGTGTTTAGTAGAGGGTATTCTGGTGTTTAGCAGAGAGTATTCTGGTGTACAGTAGTGGGAATTCTGGTGTTTAGTAGAAGGTATTTTGCTCATGTCGCCTGTATCGCTTTCTCTTTCTGCTACGCACCACGTTAGGCTTGACCACCATCCGCCAACCCCGTACACTTCCACGTTGCAATCCAAACTTTTGCTGCCTGGGTTTGGGACTGAATGTAGCATCCCTTATCATGCGATTGATAATCGATGTGGTACAGGCACAGGATGAGTCAATTAAACATGCCACGTCAGCATACATCGACGATATTTACAGTGATGAAAGCTGAGTTTCGACGAAACAAGTTCAGAAGTGCTTTACCAATTTCGCACCCTGAGAAGCAGAATGATGGGGTCAAAGTATTGGGATTGTACGTCTGGCGACGGCGTGGGGAGCATGATATACTTCAGTGGAGACGAGGGTACGAAGATCTCACCAATTCCAGCCACCATTACTCGCCATAATAGCTTGGGATTAGTCGAGGGCATTCTGGTGTTTGGTAGAGTGTATTCTGATGTTTAGCAGAGTGTATTCTGGTGTTTCGTAGAGGGTATTCTGGTGTTTAGTAGAATGTGTTCTGGTGTTTGGTAGAGTGTATTCTGGTGTTTAGCAGAGTGTATTCTGGTGTTTAGTAGAATGTATTCTGATGTTAACAGAGGGCATTCTGCTGTTTAGTAGAGGGTATTCTGGTGTTTAGTAGAGGGTATTCTGGTGTTTAGTAGAGGGTATTCTGCTTATGTCGCCTGTATCGCTTTCTCTTTCTAATCCACACCCCAAGCGTCGTCTACAGAATTACTACTGTCCACCAACAAGCCATGTAGCCGTTTATATAATAAGCGGAAGGTGTTGATACATTTGAATATGTGCGATGTCCATTTAATCAAATCCCGGCCAATGCGCACGCGCAACTTTAGGCCTCGAACCGGATTTCCTGTTACAGCTGCAGCAATTCGAACACGCTTCGTATTACGTATGCCATGCACTGCGTTACTACATGCACTACATTAAACAAGAAAACAAATCCCCATTATAACAAGTGAGAGCGATAACAATTAGAGGACTTCAAAGGCCCATTTAAAAAAAAAACTGTTCGGTCAATGGATACCGAATGTTTTCTGTATGAAAATGGTTATTCTCACTTTTCGCATTCAGAAGACATGTTTTTTTCTGTTTTTGTTTTGTTTTTTCTTTGTTTTTCTTTTGCGGGATGGGGGGGTCTTTTGTTTTAATCATTTCACCCCGAGCAAGGCAATAAAACTACTAAGACGCAAGGAGGTTACTGAGTGTTAGTGAATATTTAAAAAAAATACTATTAAGGAGAGAGAACAATAAAAAACAAGAATTAAAAAAGACAGAAAATAACGATTGACATTGCTTTTAATTTTTGAAGAGCAATGTTGACTGGGAAGCAAGAAGCTGGAAAAGTTCCACAAGTAAGAAGTGCGATTGAAGAAACGCTCAGCATAGAGCTTACGCTTACATCTGGTCATTTCAACTGTGAAAAGTTGAAATCTTGCTGCCAGTCTAGCACAGCGGTTAAATTCATAAAGTCTGGGTACCATAGCGGGAAGTTCATCATAACAATTACAACGAAAATCTTTATAGAAAAGGCAAAGTGAAACTACGTTACGGCGGTGGGAAAGGGACTGAAGCCGAGATGCCAGGTCAAGACCGATAATATTGCAGATTCTTCTTTGGATTTTATCAAGAATCTCTAAATATACAGAAGTACCAAACCAGACGTGGCAGAAATATCGAAAGCATCGAGGGTACGTAAAGACGTAACAGAAAAAAAAAACGTGTTATTCGATTTACCGTATATACTCGCGTATCGTGCGACTTTTAAGTGCCTAATTTTGAAGCTAATTCGAGTAAATGGATATATGATTTGGTCAATGGCATAGCCAGGACCAGCAGTGCAAGCGCTAATTTTATATCTCGTTTATGATTCGACCCGCTTAAAATTAGCTTCAAAATTAAGTCTTCAAATGTCGCAGGATACGTGAGTATATATGCTAATCAACGAATGTTTGTGCGTCAGTTTTTGAAATCAAGAAAAGCGTCTTCGTGAATAACGGGGTCATCTGTTCCTAAAATGGATATTTTGTCTCAAACAGAGAAATACCTGTTCAGAAGACTAGCGTTGTATAGGGAGATCGATTTGTTTTTCTTATTCTCTCTTTCCTTTATCTTCTTTTTTGTGGCAATGGCAGATTTAATATACAGGAGGCCAAGTGCATTGTTATGACGTTGCAGTGTGGGAGGTTGAAAGGAAATGCCAAGGAAACAAAAAAAAAAACTCCGGAATGCTACAATAAAGTTTGGAGAAAAAAAGAGTAACAAAAAAAGTGAGTGACAAAGATATATAGAGAGAGGGAGATATAGAAAAAAGAGAGATAGAAAAAGAGACGGGTGATAGAAAAAGAAGGGGATATAGAAAAATAAGAGGGAGACAGGGGAGAAGAAGATTTAAAGAAAGGAGAGATGAGGAGTAGAGGGAGATGCAAAAAGAAAGGGGAGATAGAGAAAGGGGGGATAGAGAAAGGGGGATAGAAAAAAGGGAGAGATACAGAGGAGAGGAAGATTTAGAGAAGGGGAGAGAGAAGGAGAGATAGAGACATAGTCAATGTTACTCAGCAAAAAATGCGATGAAATTGCTACAAAAATGGAAGAAAGTGGGGGCATGACATAGGCATAGAAAGGGGTGATAGGGGGAAAGAGAAGTGAGGAAGATGCAAAAAAAAGAGGGGAGATATAGAGAGGGGAAATAAAAACGAGGGGGAGAGACAGTGGAGATGGAGATTTAGAGACGTGGAGAGAGGAGGAGAGACAGAGACAGAGGTGGGGCGAAAGATGCGACGAGACCGCAACAAAAATGGAAGAAAGAGGGGAGGTGGCATAGAGAGAGAGGGGGGGAGATAGAGAGAAAGGGCGGCGAGAAGATGCAAAAAGAGAGGTGAGACAGAAAAAGAGGGGGAGAGAGGAAGATTTAGAAAAGTAGAGAAGTAGAGAGAGGGGGAGAGTTAGAGAGAGGAGGATGGGGCAGAGGGGAAGAAAGTCAATGTCACTCAGCGAAAAATGTGATGAAATCGCTACAAAAAAAAAAAGAAGTTTATTCTGCTCGAAGAGTGAGCAGCCGAAGTTGACTAAAAATCATGTCGATCAATCAAAATGAGGTAAAGGGTTTCAGACAAGAGGAAAGCCGACTAGCGAGGTAACACGAGCACAATGGCGAAGGTTGGGCGCATAGAACGGAACCTAAGGCACAAAGTCAGTTGTAGCTGATGCAAGGCGTTTGGCTTGAGATAGAGATTGATGAAAACACACAGTCAAGGACTACAGGGAGTAGAAAAGCGTGTGGACAGGAGATGGCTCGATAGATGGACGGTTACATGGAAAATAAAAGCAGGTAGATAGATAGGTAGGATTTGGGGGGGGTCGGGGACAGGGGATGGCGTTGGTCGGACCTCGTGGAAGCTGCCAACAGATGACGCGCTTTCTCCCAACACACTTCCTTCACCGTCTTAGCAAAGGAAAAACAAGAAATAAAAAATATCAAATGTCCGTCGGGATTTGACGGACTAGGCCATCAAAAGACTAACGCTAAGACCTTTCACGGGGTTTTACAAGTTTTTCCTAAACTAATCCATTACCGCGGGGGACTTCCACAGAACGAGAAAACGGCTTGATGCGGCTAATATGGTGAATAGAGTGTCCAAGAAAGAAAGAAAAAAAGAAAAAAAGAAAGAAAGAAAGAAATTGTATGCAGTCAAATGTAATAAATATGGACGATCAAAGAAAGAAAGAAAGAAAGAATCTAGGAGGAAAGAAAGAAATCGTATGCAGTCAAATGTAAGAAATATGGATGGTCAAAGAAAGAAAGAAAGAAAGAAAGAAAGAAAGAAATCGTATGCAGTCAAATGTAATAAATATGAACGATCAAAAAAAGAAAGAAAAAAGAAAAGAAAGAAAGTAAGAATCGAGGAGTAAAGAAAGATCGTATACAGTCAAGTGTTAAAATTAGGAATGGTCAAAGAAAGAAATGTAGAAAGAAAGAAAGAAAGAATCGAGGAGTAAAGAAAGAGATCGTATACAGTCAAATGTAAAAATTATGAACGGTCAAAGAAAGAAAGAAAGAAAGAAAGAAAGAAAGAAAGAAAGGAAGGAAGGAAGAAAAATGAATGTCGTCGACACATGCTTCCTCATATAAAACGTCGACCGAAATCCTTGTATAATCCACTCTCTCATGTCATCTGACATTGGCAGAATTGTGTCCATGTCTTCAAACAATGACCATTGTTAAGTAATTGTATAATGCCTGCACACTTGGTCAATGTATAAATTTTGACAGCGCTTTTTCAACCTCGCCATATTTGCTGGTCGATCAAAAGACGAGATAATCTCGCAATTAGTTACTCGATCAATAATCTTTGATCAGTTTTGATCAACTCCATCTTTCGATAAACTTCACTGGAGAACCAAAAATGTTCGTTTAGTTTGTTAAATGAAAATAAAAGCTTATTTTCCTTTTTCAATTTTCGACATTAACTTTATCGGCCATTATATTTGCCGTTTCATTCCACTATTTTCTGACATCTTTCGAGCAACTTCGTAATTTTTATCAGGAAAGAACTGCTCTTGGTACTTCTTGCAATCTTCCACGAGATCGATTTTTTTTTTTTGTAATTAAGAGAATTTTGTAAAGATTTCAGTAAATGGTAATCCAAAAAGTGCAATATCTACTGAATACGAAGAGGCGTGTGTAGGATTATTCCATCTTGTCCGCCATGTGATTCCCCTTACGTCCGCTAGGTGGTGATGTGTAAAACAGTATAAATAAAAGGGCAGAAACTCTCTCTCTCTCTCTCTCTCTCTCTCTCTCTCACACACACACACACACAGAATTTCTTCACGATTTAGTGACAAGACATGTCTCGTTTCCCCTCTGAGGTGGATTTCTTAGTCCCAGAGAACCATGTGTCGCATACAACGAAACTCCTTACACTATTTCATGTTCAAAAACAAACTCATGTGATAACATTAATATCTCAGCTACAACTTATCCCATCAATATATCACTGTTCAACACAGGAAATATTCCAGTTCAATAAACAAGACAACGCCAAAACAAACTTATTACAAGTGAGAATGTCTCAGTCAATATATAACGATTTTTAATTTCGCTTGAAATTAAAAAGAGACAGATGAAATTTCTGGGGCACATAATGCAGAGAAGGAGGTTTAGAGAATTTAACACACACAGTACATACCGAAGACAAGAGGGTCAGACGGAAAGCAGTGAGTAAATTATATATTGAATTTGTGTAAATGGTTGCCAGAACATGAACAGGGCGCGATAAAGAGACAAATATTGCTTAATGCTATAAAAGATAGGAAGGTGTGGAGAGTCATGATCTCCTACGTCAAGACAGCACATAGAAGGACTTGAAGTGATATATTAATCGTACCTCATTCGCATATATCATCATCGTCATCATCATCATCGAACTCACGTGAAGACTTCTTTTTTTTTTATTAAGAACGTTCATTTATTATGAGTTTCCTTTTTAAGCCGATATATGTTCACGGGTCGTCATCTCTGGATAGATTGCCAGCCAATGCTAAAGAGCCCCTATCTATACATAGATGAAGACTTCCTGCTAGCATAAACAATGACGGATTCCAAACAGATTCATCTGCCACAAATTCACTCACAAAGCTGGGATCAGACTGTGGGTTGTGGGTTTTCAGGCAGTTCTCAGTGGCTCGCTGGAGACTACAGCCCGATATCATCGAAGAGGTCACCTCCATGTGTAATTGACCCTGAGGAGAGGTGAATCGGGAGTTCATGGTCGGAATGCTAAAGGTCTTTCTCCACATAACTATTCGGTTACTACTTCAGTTAGAAAATACCAAACACAATTACGGAGATCAACTACATTTTCTCTTACTCGTATGGACACGTGATCGAGTTACGGGCACAAAGCCGAGTGGTTAGAACGTTCGAATTCTAACCATGAGACCCGGGTTCGAATCTTACCATTGTCGATTTGTCAGGAAAGAGACTTCCTGATGTTATCGGACATTTTGAAAGTGCCTGAAAAATATACCACGGATTAACCCAAGCCTTGTGAGTGAAATTGGGTAGACGGAATTTGCTAGCACGAAATGACAAGTCATCATGGCCGAGGGCTTGAGTTGATCACGCTAGATAATACACTCTTTCACAGAAACTTCTCAGCATCATCGCAGTATAAACACAAAGGTGGGCTCTGTGGGTGTCGAATAAACACAAAATGCACCTGAGCAAGCGTCTGCAATAGGGATTGGTTAGCCGCACTGGTGAACGGATATCCTCGAATACGAGTGGCCAGCTATACTTATTTTTCAAAGTCTGGCACGGTCACATTATGATATGGAATTTCCAGTGTGTAATGTTCGATCAATAATAATAATAATGTGAAAACGTCTGATTAAGTGCATTAATAAGAAAGAAGATTATGTTGAAAATTAACGCGTTGTTGTCTCATATAAAAGCTTTTAAATCATGAGGCTAAAATTATATATATATATAT
>CAHIKZ030001479.1:10000-57500 GCA_903632075.3 Acanthosepion pharaonis | reverse complement strand
ATTTGTTTTTTTTAGTTTTAGTTTTTCGAGAGAGAGAGAGGGGGGAGAAGAAAGATAGAGTATTGATGCCTATGACCCACTGTCTATATCTACAAATGCTCTCTCACCGATACTGAGCAACCTTCTCCCATAAATATAGGACATTTCAAATAACACACACTCACACGCACACACATTGCTAGAACAATTACGACCGAGTAGTGAGTTCGATCCTCATTGGGTGCCCCATACTTTCGGCCTTGTGCCATATCTAAGCCGGGCTTAAAAATCACTATAAGGAGAGAGAGAATTAATATAAAAGGTTTGTCACTTAGTTGATTGATGTTACCTTCATCAATCCCAACTCTAGAGTTTCGTAGACGGACCCATCCGCCCGTCCACTCGCCAGGGGCTATCAATAAGCTTGGTTAAATACCAACGAAAATTCCTTGTAAATTATTTTTATTTATTTTTGAGGGGTGGGGGATATTCCAGATTATTTGTTTGGTTTAAAAAATTATTTTACTATGTCTCATTACTTTCGGCTAACGTTAACTATCAAAGACCTTTGCTTGTTATTTCGTTTTTTGTTTCATTTTCAAATATAGCATTTCGCGTGTTATCGCGTTTTGCTCATTCACCTGACAGGTGGATTCTTGTATTATTTTTTGTTTGTTTGTTAGTTCTTAAATACGATGTCTTGATTTTGGATTGTTTGCTTTTTTATTATTGTATTGGATTCCGGGATGAAATCCGGTCTCCAATGAATGACAAACGCAGGAATGAAATATAGCAAATAAATGTATTGACGTAATAATACAATTGGTAATACGGTTAGTAGATCCAGAAATGCGATTAGTAGAAATAATAATATATATATACAGTCTAGGAAATTCAGTATCGAAGTAGGACTTCCTTCTGAGTCTACGTGCTCGCAACTGTGACTCCTGCAAAGCGGTTACCTCACACTCTCACTCTCTCACTGTATCACTTCCGGGTATTCACCGGCAGCAGTACAAGTACACACTGGGCGAGTCCACTTGTATAAAAAGGGGTGGATCCCTTAACAATTATTAAAGCTTCTCATACTTTTAGTCGTTATTTGTGTTATAGGTTTGATTTTTTGTTGTTTTTCCGTTATGTTGATTGGTGATAATCGAACACGAACCCGATATTATAACAAGAAAAAAATCTTTGATAATGACCTACACTAGCCGAAAGTACTCAGACAGAAGAAGAAAAAAAAACATTTCTTCAATTACTTCATACCGAACATGTTAATAAAGCGAATACAATGCCAAGGGTAACAAAATGTGGGAGAATAAAATCAAAAAGAAAACATTATGAAGAAGAGAGAAAATAATAGAAAAGGAATTTAAAAAATAACGATTGACATTGCATTTAAATTTTTGAAGATTAAAGCTAACTAGGATGCAAGAAGCCGGAAGAGAGAATTGCGAGAGAAGAAACTGCTAGCATAGAACTTACGGTTACATCTGCTTAGGTGAAATGTAAATTGATGAGATCTCGACCCCAGTCTAGTACTGCGCTTAAATTCAAAAACTTTAGGTATAATAGCGGAGAGCTAATCTTAACAATTACCATGAAAGTATTTATAGAAAAGGTACAGGAAGACAACATTACAGAGGTGGAAAAGCGACTGAAGTCGAGACGCCAGATCAGGACTAATAATATTGCAGACTAGCAGGAGAGCCCAGTAAGAGATAGATCAAGTATCATAAAGACTGAAAAACAAAATTAACAAAGATTATTGTTTAAGGTTGACGGACACGCATGTCTTAATTAGTTTTTTTTTTTGTTTATTTGTTTTTTTTTACGAATTGGTCAAACCCAAACTCAAACAAAATCATTGTTTTCAATCGTTATGAGTCTATCGATTGAATAGAATTTTATTATAAACAATTGTCTTGTAAATGGAATTTTTAAAGCATTCTGAATGTAAAAATAAAGTAAAAAGTGTGCAAGACAATAAGAAACACTACCTGCCAAAAAATAAAAATGGAGTTTTGTTGAAATCAATTGAAAAATGTAGGAAATCCGATCCATATATAAACGAACACACACACCCATCCATGAAACAACCTGGGTTTTTGTTATAAGTATAACTCGATATGAGTTGTCCCCTTTCATTCTGGCGACAGAATCGTTTTATCGTGTTTTCAAATTGATTTCGTGCAAAAACAATTGTGTTTTTCCAATTTTTGGCGCTGTCAGAACCACCGCAAGGTAATTTTACGTAGTCCTGTGAAGTTTTGTTGAAATCGGTTGAAAAATGTAGGAAATCCGATCCAATATATAAACGTACAGACACACACACACACACACACACGCACGCGCGCGCGCGCAATCTGCGTTTTATGATAAGTAAGATTATTCTTTTTAACAAGGATTTCTAGATAAATACCTGAAGAACTGGACCACATATGGCAGGAATATTCTAAGCATTGGTTAATGGTAGACTTTTAGATATGTAGGATAGATTCTGATGAGGAAAGAAATATACGGCAAAATTGTCCAAATCACAACATAGGATAATTATCCATCCCAAAAAAATATTTAATATTTAAAAAACACTAAACTAATTTAGCTTTTTTTCCCAGGTTTTCAGATTAGACGTTTTGCCAACTGAATCACTGAAAAATTACTGAAAAACTCTTTAAGTTATTCTGCTAGAAAGTGAACACTTTAAAATCGTTTTGTACCAGACTCATTATGTCTTGCCAACTGAGCAAGGCTAAGAGCAAAAGATCATTCAGGCCTTCACTAATGGTACCAATGTTCATACTCTGGCTTCCATCTTCAAAGTCCATTCAAGAACCATGAAGAGAACAGTGTATAAGTTAAAAAAAGCGCGAACAGTAGAGAGGAAAACTGGATCAGGAGGTCACAACAACAAGAGGGATCAGAATTTCAACTTAGAGGTGAAGCGATCAATTAGAAAAGATCCAACTCAATTCATAAGACGTTTGGCACATGAAAGAGAAGTTTCACCTACGAGAGTCCAAAGAGCAGTGAAAAAGGATTTAAAAATGAAATATTCCGGGAAACCTGTGAGGCACCTTGTTACTCCAGGACATAAACTTAGACGGTTAGAGAGGGCGAAGATCATATTGAATAAGTTGGAAAATTATCTTGAATAATACAAATATACATATATATATATATATATATATATATATATATATATGTGTGTGTGTGTGTGTGTGTGTATACATACATATATATATATATATATATATATATATATATATATATATATATATATATATATTTTTGAACTTAATTTCAATGCATCATGAGCTTCCGATCCTTAGCTATGATTAATTAATGATGAACATGTTAATTTTAGTTTATGATCGATTTCATCACGATTCTTTCTGAAGCTTGCAGAGTAATTATATATTCTTATCGTAGAATAAGTAGATTCCAATGGTGTTATAAAAGCTTCGGAGAATTCCTGTAAGATATCTTTAGTCATTTCCAAGATACAATGTTTCAAATCTTAATCTAACAATAAGACAATTTTGCTGTTACAATTTGGACAATTTTGATTTACAATATTTGATATTATATATATATATATATATATATATATATATATATATATATATATATATATATATATATGTCAAAGAGAGGAAGAATCTTAGCGTCATCGGTTTTTACCTAAAATCTGTTCAAATGACCTAGGATCAAATCTTTTGTATTTTGAAGGTCTTCTTGATAAAGTCGAGAACTTTTCTTCACCTTTCATCCTAACGATAGAGCTTTCAATAGTATAATTCTATCTCCTTTGAAAAATTCTCGTCTAATACATCAAAGTAGACAACGATGTATAACTGTCCTACCATTCCCCACCATTTAAACTGGTTCATTTACTTGAACGGTGGAGGAGGAGGAGGGGGGAACGGGAATGCACAGATGGGAACATTTTTGAAGGATCTGTAAAAACACTTTCGAATGTATCTATCTTCGTATGGATGTATTACATACGATTCAATAGTTCACAGTGCCTTGCTTTTTGTGCAAATAAAAGACTGAAAAAACAGTAGCAAAATGTTTATTTATTATTTTGCAAATAAAAAGAACAGGAAGTATTTGCTCACACTCCAGTTCATCTATCTATCTATATATATATATATATATATATATATATATATATATATATATATATATATATATATAGACATATATATATATGAATATATATACATTTATACTATCAGTACGTATCTCTGATTATCTATCTATCTATATCGCTCTATCTATGAATATATATATATTTATACTATCAGTACGTATCTCTGATCATCTATCTATCTATCTATATCGCTCTATCTATGAATATATATATATTTATACTATCAGTACGTATCTCTGATCATCTATCTATCTATCTATTTATCTATCTATCTCGCTCTATATATGAACATATATACATCTATACTATCAGTATGTGTGCCTGATTATCTATCTATCTATCTCCTGCTTATGAATATATACAATATACTATAGTATGTATACTATCAATTATTTGCCTGATTACTTATATATATATATATACATATCTATCAATCTATATTACTTATCTATCTATCTATCTATCTATCTATCTATCTATCTATCTCGCTCTCTATATATGAATATATATACATTTATACTATCAGTACGTGTCTGATTATCTATCTATCTATCTATATATGAATATATATACATTTATACGCTCAGTACGTGTCTGATTATCTATCTATCTATCTCGCTCTCTCTATATATACATCTCTACTATCAGTACGCGTGTCTGATTATCTATCTATCTATTTATCTATCTATCTCGCTCTATATATGAGTATATATACATCTATACTATCAGTAGGTATGTCTGATTATCTATCTATCTAAACACACACACACACACACACACACACACACACACACACACATATATATATATATATATATATATATATATATATATATATATATATATATGTATGTATGTATGTATGTATGTATATATATATTATAAAAATAATTCGATCTCAAAAAATGGCGATGATAAAATGTTTCTCAAGGAAGGAGCAGTCTATGACGTCGATTAACCGGCACTTATTCGTTTAAAAGATCGCTCATCGTCGGCCTTGTCATTAATAGTATTTGACTGAGATAAGAAATCCCTACTTCAGAGATAAAGCCGGCCATGTTTCTCAACGCAACACAAAGTTTCGTACAATACAACAAATATGAGACGTTCGGAGAGGATGTTTTTGGCGAGACGAGCTCGTTAACCATTACTTCACGGCGAGGCTTCCTCTTTCTCTGATCGACCACTTACAGCTTTTAAAAACTACCCTGTTAAGTGTCAGACTCGGGAAAAAATGTGTTTCACGCTAGAAGTCTGTCTGCGGATCTGGACGAATTAAAGACAGCAATTCTGATTGCATCGAGATGTCGATAAACTGTAAAATTATAGAGTGTGTATATAGTATTAAAGACGTCGGGGCGGGGGAGATGGCAAGTCTGAGGAGGGGAGTATTTTGCAGGATGGAAAGAGTAAATATAGCTAAAGTGGGTTGGCGGCCTGGTTGTAGAGACGCGAGTTACGTGAAGTGTAGACAAAGAATAAACTTATTACAAATGATGAGTTAAGAAGAAAGAAAGAAAAAAAAATCGTGAGAAAATGAATTTTACACCTTCCTCCGCCATATTTGCAACGTCATTGCTAAGTAGAAAATGTTGGCGACGATAAAATGCTTCTTATGTTGAAGGTAATGATTAATCAAATGTCTCTGAATATGACGTCAATTTTCTCTCATATATTCGATTAAAAGATCGCAATACTTTTTAAATAATTTCATCGAAAGGAAGGTAATAAAGCCACTAAGACGCAAGTGATTACTAAGTATAAAAGAATATGAGAAAAAGAAAAACATTATTAAGGAAAGAAAACAATAAAACGTTAGCTTAACATTTGAACCGTTATATCTTAGAATTGATTAAAGATATTATTATATGTGTTGTTCTTGTCCTAAGTATTATCGTTCATTACCAACCTTCGTGTGATTATTCTATTCAGTAACCTTCTCTACGTTACAACACTGGCACAGATGTTTTACCTCTATTAAGAATTTTATTCCTGATTTTTCAGAACATACATGAATTCTTTTTTTCAACATTGGCTTGAACTGACTGTAAGTAAGGAAGTTCTAAGGGAAATGGGATTTATAACGATCAGAAAGCGAACGCTGAAATGTTTGAGATGCAGAATGAGGAAAAACGTCTTGGCGAATTTGATACTCACAGGACGCATGAAAACAAGGAAAAGAGAGAGAGGGAGGAAATCAGTGAGTAATTTATTTGAACAACAAAGGAAAACGAACCATAAAACAGGGGATACTGCTGAGAGTAACAAAAGACAGAAAGCAGTGGAGGGCCATGATCATGTATACCATTAAGGAACATAGAGAGAGGTAAATAATTTATTCATGGACCATCTGCATTTGATTAAAGTCAATGTTCTTGTTTCACGTGCAATTGCTAATTATTGATTTTCTAGAATTTTCACGAACCAAGCTTGGACTGTTGGTCTATGGTTGCTCTTTGCGTTTTCTAGGTCTCTATCTTGTATTGATGTCGGACAGTCCGTAAATCCTCAAGAGTACTACTACACCGTTCATTGTGGTATAGATGGTAGCATTAGTTTCGGTAGGCTATGGCTGCAGCACATTCTAGAATTAAGCAAGGTTGGTTATTTGCTTTCTGTCTGTATTGTTTGGGGGGGATAAATTTGTTAATGGGTAATAGAATCTATTATGAGACGAGGGATACAATTCTGGAAGCTGTGTTTTTAAAGTAAGCTGGGTGGGGGTCTTTTCGCAATGTAGGATTTGAAACTGTGTTCCTGAAAGATCCTGTGAAATGTGTGTCAGCAAATGCTTTCAGGTCCTCAACGGTGCATTTTGTCGGGGCAAGAAAGAGATTCTTGGAGGTTTGCTTGATGTTCCGTTGGGTTAGGAATACCAGTGAGATGACCAATTAAACGGGGTCAGTCCTGACTGTATCTACCTTCTTCGTCTTTTTTTTTTTTTTTTTTTTGGCTGAGTGGACTAACTACTCCTTGTGTTGAATATTGAAGTGATATTTACGAATGCTAGTTGAGAACCATACTTTACTATTAGCAGTTGGGATTGTGAAAGAAAGAAAGAAAAACAGGATAAATGAACAAGCTTGAAAGAAAGAAAGAAAGAAAGAAAGAAACAAACAAACAAACAAACAAACAAACAAACAAAAGAGAAACGTACAATCTGGGAAGAGAGAAAAAAACAAAAAAGAAACAAAGAAAGAAAGAAATTCTAGAGAAATGAACAAGCTTGGCAAAAAGAAAGAAAGAAAGGAAAGAGATATGAACAAGCCTTAAAAGAAAGAAAGAAAGAAAGACAGAAAGAAAAGAGATATGAACAAGCTTTAAAGAAAGAAAGAAAGAAAGAAAGAAAGAAAGAAAGAAAGAAAAAATATGAACAAGATTTACATAAAGAAAGAAAGAGAAAGGCGAGAATTTTTTTTCTTCTTTTACTTTCTTTCGTATTTCTAATCAATATTCCTTCTTGTAAAGAAAGAAAGAAAGAAAAGAAAAAGAAAAGGAAGGAAAGAAAGAAAGATGAGAAAGGAACAAGCTAGAAAGAAAGAAAGAAAGAAAGAAAGAAAGAAAGAAAGAAAAACGAACAATCTGGGAAGAAAGAAAGAAACAAAGAAACAAAAAAGAAACAAAGAAAGAAAGAAATTCTAGAGAAATGAACAAGCTTGGCAAAAAGAAAGAAAGAAAGGAAAGAGATATGAACAAGCCTTAAAAGAAAGAAAGAAAGAAAGAGATTTGAACAAGCGTTACATACATACATACATAAAGAAAGAAAGAAAGAAAAAAGAAAAAAGAAAGAAAGAATATGAACAAGATTTACATAAAGAAGGAAAGAAAGAGAAAGGCGAGAATTTTTCTTCTTTTTCTTTCTTTCGTATTTCTAATGAATATTCCCTCTTGTAAAGAAAGAAAGAAAGAAAGAAAAGAAAAGAAAGAAGGAAGAAAAACAAAAGAAAGAAAGAAAGAAAAACGAACAATCTGGAAAGAAAGAAAGAAACAAAGAAACAAAGAAAGAAACAAAGAAACAAAGAAAGACAAGAGAAACGAACAATCTGGAGAGAAAGAAAGAAATTTTAGAGAAATGCATAAGCTTGGAAAAAAGAAAGAAAGAAAGGAAAGAGAAATGAACAAGTTTGAAAGAAAAAAGAAAGAAAGAAAGAAAGAAAGAAAGAAATTAACAATCTTAGAAAGAATAAAAGAAAGTAAGGAGAAATGAATAAGCGTGAAAGAAAGAAATTACAAGAAAAACTATTCCGATATTTTCTCTCCTCGCCTTGAAGAATCAAGTTTTTTTTAACGAATAGACTCAAAAGCTAAGAAATGTAATCTAATGAATTATCATTAATTACCTAAAGAATTGATCTTCTGAATTAATTACGCGGTTGTCATCATCGACTTTCCACTTGCTGTTGAACAGTGCAAATTATTTTGTAAACTCTGTTCATCAGTCAATAAGACAGAACAAAAGACAGATAATGCACAAACTCCTGGAATAATTTGCCTTTCTCCTTCGTCAATCCATCAAAATGTTCATCAAAACCTTTGCATTTGTGGAAATGTAGAAGCTGTTTGCAGGCAATTCCTTTCGACGAGTTCCCAACGGCCTACCCAGTGAAGGACGCTATCAACCTCCAGCACTGAACAAAGAATAAAAAAATGATTTGAGGACCCTTAAGGCCACATGTCTATCAGTCGTTAATACCCTTTTCATCGTCATCGATATCTAGTTGAAAATTAACAGGTTTAGGTATTGGGAGCACTAACACAGTTTTTCCGTTATTCCCCTCAGTCGACCCAGTGTGAGGTAATTTATCCTTTGAGAATATATTGAAGAACAATATCGAAACATTCAACAGAAATTGCTGCAAGACTGGATTGCGACCCGACAGCCGAAAGGATTTTTTTTATGGCGTCTTCAGGGTGTAGGCGGCAATGACTCTCCACAGATCTCTTTTTCTTTATTATCTGTGAATTACCCTAGATTCTTGTGAAATACAGTGTAGTGGTTTTTCGTTGCTTTTTCCACGGATTTTTAAATTCAAAGTAGTCCTCTTAGACTGGCTGCCAACTTACCACTGAAGCTGGAGGGTTGTCGAGTGAGATTGCAAGGGACCGGGGAAGTAAGAGAGTGTGAGAGCAATTCAGATATATATCGTCTGACTCTGGACTTAATGAGATCAAGATTGTAGCTGCCAGGGAAGCATTCCCTCGGGAGTTTGCTCCACAAAGCAGTCTGAGTGGATCTTGCTTTTTATAAAGTAATATGAAGAGATCGAGGATGGTTTGTCACCGTGAATACGGCATGGCGGATCCTACCTGGTGGCTCTAAGAAATATAATATCTGCCATAGTAATAGGAATTTTTTTATTTACCGATAGTTCAACTAATACAAGGCCCAAGGGCCGCTCAAGGTAGAGGGTTACTGAATTGAATTGTAAGAAAGGAGAAAGTAAAAGAGTATTATGAGGGCGACCAAGATTGTAGTTGTCGGGGAAGCATTCTCTCAGGAGTTTGTTCCACAAAGTCATATTGATTGATCGATTAATTCGTTTTCGATGACTTACCAACCCTTTGCGGGTTATTTAAAGCCAGAAATATTTCGGTGGGATAATAATGATTTACTGACATGTCTTAATGAGATCAAGGAAGCATTCCTTCGGGAGTTTGCTCCACAAAGATGTCTGAGTGGAACTTGTTTTTTACAAAGGAACACGAAGTGATTGGGAATGGTTTGTCACCATGGCGGCATGGCGGATCCTACCTGGTGGCTCTAAATGTAACATCTGCCACAGTAATAGTATTTTTTTTAAATATTTTAATAATCCTATTGGTCTCTATATAAAGCCTGTTAAAAATAATCGTGGAACTTTGTCTGTAGATCGCATGGAGGCGTGAACCAGACTATTATGCACTATTGATTCATATGTCCACACTGACTTTTTTGTTTATCAAAAGTTGCTTTCCCGAATAGTGTATGGAAACCAAACACCCAGTTTCTTGACTTTATCTTCTTCTAAATGCCGCCATATGTTAGAATGTATGTTTTTAATTTACTGATAGTTCAACTAATACAAAGCCCAAGAGCCGCTCAAGGTAGAAGGTTATTTAGTGAAAATGTTAGGAAGGAGGATGTAAGAGATTATTATGAGAACGTTTAGGATAGAAAACGGTTTGTTTGTTTAACGGCATATCGACCCCTTATGGGCCATTTAATGTCGGAATTTAATTTTCCATGGAGTTTGAGTAATTTTTTCTTTTACAAAATCTATTGCTGGTAATTTATTTTTTTTATTTTTTTAAGCTATAATTTCATTTTTTTTTTTTTTTACTTCATTTTGAATCGATCACGATTTGCCCATAGCTGGGACCCTAACAGATGCTACCACCCCATATCAGGGTAGACAGGGAACAACAGCAATTAAGATGTGGTTCCACGCTTCTCAAAATTTCCAATCTCCTGATCAGAGGCCTTGCTGCCGGATGTAGTTTATCGTCATGCCCAGGACTTTCACCAGAAGGGGAAACAGTAAATCATTTAATGCCGAAAAAATTGGAGACATTTTTGTTTTTTTCATAACTTAAATGACAAAAGAAAAAAAAAATTAATACTTTAATTCCACCGGGTTACCATTCATCTCCAACTTTCCTTTATTTTTTTAAAGAAATCTGGTGGTTTCAATTGTCTTGACCCATCTTGTCAGCCGTCAATATCACTCTCTGTCCGAAAAATTTGATTTTGTCCTTGATTAGGTCGACATATCTGCGTCGCACCGAGTGAAACTACCTGTTACTTCACAGACATTTCCAACCGCCTCCCATAAGCAGTTAGGCGCTTGTTGTTGTGGATGAAGGGCGGTTCGAGTAAAATTCATTTTTATTTATTAGTTTAATTGTAAACTATTTATTTATGTTTTTCTCTTTTTCTGACACTATGAATTCAGTAGAGGGAAATTATGCTAAATGTTAAATTTTAATTGTTTTATTGTACGGGGGTACTACAAAAGTTACCTGCCCAAACAAGAAACCTTCAAAACAAAAATCCGACATTTGCTCAGATTTTGGGAATCGATTCAAGTCGAAAATTTGCCTGCACCCTTTCGTATCTCTAATGAAGCCTCCCTCTTGTACTAAAAGAAAGAAAGAAAGAAATGTTTACTTTTTCGTATCTCTAATGAATACTCTTTCTTCTACTGAAAGAAAGAAAAAGGCGAGAAATTTTTTCTTCTTTTTCTTCCTTTCGTATTTCTAATGAATATTCCCTCTTGTACTGAAAGAAAGAAAGAGGAGAGATTTTTTCACTTCTTCTTTTTCTTTCTTTCGTATGCCTAATGAATATTTCCTTTTGTACTGAAAGAAAGAAAGAAATAAAGAGATATTTTTTTACTTCTTTTTCTTTCTTTCGTATGCCTAATGAATATTCCCTCTTGGAAAGAATGAAAGAAAGAAAGAAAGAAAGAAAGAATAGATATTTTTTTACTTCTTTTTCTTTCTTTCGTATCCCTAATGAATATTCCCTCTTGTAAAGAAGGAAAGAAAGAAAGAAAGAAAGAAAGAATAGATATTTTTTTACTTCTTTTTCTTTCTCTCGTATCTCTAATGAATATTCCCTCTTGGAAAGAAAGAAAGAAAGAAAGAAAGAAAGACAGAGGAGAGAATTTTTTACTTCTTTTTCTTTCTTTCGTATGCCTAATGAATATTCCCTCTTGGAAAGAAGGAAAGAAAGAAAGAAAGGAAGAAAGAAAGAAGAGATATTTTTTACTTCTTTTTTTCTTTCGTATCCCTAATGAATATTCCCTCTTGTAAAGAAGGAAAGAAAGAAAGAAAGAAAGAAAGAATAGATATTTTTTTACTTCTTTTTCTTTCGTTCGTATCTCTAATGAATATTCCCTCTTGTAAAGAAAGAAAGAAAGAAAGAAAGACAGAGGAGAGAATATTTTACTTCTTCTTTTTCTTTCTTTCGTATGCCTAATGAATATTCCCTCTTGTACCAAAAAAAGAAAGAAAGAAAGAAAGAAAGAAAGAAAGAAAGACAGACAGACAGAGGAGAGAATTTTTTACTTCTTTTTCTTTCTTTCGTATGCCTAATGAATATTCCCTCTTCTACTGAAATAAATGAAGAAAGAAAGAAAGAAAGAGAATGGAGTGAAATTTTTACTTCTTTTTCTTAATTTAGTTGTTAAAGAAAAAAACAAACGGAAACAAAGAAAGAAATGAAGGCAAAAAAAAACAAATTAAAAAGAAAAAAGAAAAGGAAGAAAAAGAAAGAAATGAAAAAAGGAGAGAAAAAATGGAAAGAAAAAATAACGGAAAAAAAAGAATTAAAGCAAAAGAAAAGAATAAAATAAATTCGGCGCAAAAGAGAAAATGTCAACAAAAAGATATAAAAAAAAAAAGGTTTTAGCTTGACGATATTTCTTTTAAATTGAAAGCGACAGAATTGGAAAACATTTAAAACAAGACAAGTGTTTTCGAACCTTTAAACAAAAGAGGTATGTAATCACAATGTCGGAAAGAATTTCTACACAAAAATAAATTAGACTTAGAAAAAAAACAACAACAAATAAGAAACGAATTGTTGTTTTTGAAACAGACGTCAACATCAACGAAGAGAAAAAATAAATAAAAAAATGATTTTTAACTCAAAATACAAAACTGGAAGAACAAAAAGGATATCTGCATGCTGTTGTAGCAAATGGAATTTTGTAAACGCTAGGGCGTGTAGTTAAATTTAAACTACATCAAAGTAACAATAAAGCAAAACAAGGAATGTAAAATAAGACATGTAATAAAACGAAACGAACTACACTTGACAATAACTGTTAGAGATAATCAAGCGAAACTGGCTGTTACAACTGTAAACATAGAACCGGGACACGTTTTTAGTTTTATTTTTTTCCCCGACTGGACAAATCACCTACATTTTGTTTCAATTCCTGTTGGCTTCGGTTTGATACAAAACTGGGAAAGGTGCGATGTACGCCCACAACAGAAGGAAACCTTAAATAAACACAACAGTGAGAAAAGAATACAACACACTAAATGCATTTAGTGTATTGTTTTGTAAAAGATCCCTTTTATGTTCACATAAAGTTTTATTTAAATTCCTTGAGGTTTCTCCGATGCATTCCTTGTGGCAATTATTATAGCTGATAGAGTAAATTACTTTTGTATTAATTCTTTTATTGCTTTAGAAATAGTTGTAACAAATTTTATGTTAGATAAATTATTTTCAATTGTATTTATAATAGAGTTTATATTTTTTCTAAAATTGTTCTGCTATTTATAATTTTTTAAACATACAGCGTGTGAAAGCATGTGTGATACTCTGTCCTCGTCAGCCGCCAACTAGGTGAGGTAAAACAGTTTCAGTGGATAAGACCGTACTGCCACCCAGGCGCCACCAGCAGTTTTTGCCACCAGAGAGAGTATTGTTGTTTGTGTAGACGTGTCAGTCTCTTGCGATTTTTTTTTTTGCAACTGCATGTGTTAAAAGAATTTGCATTTGATTGTTAACCATTACACAAGGCATTCGTAGTGATTGTTATCAATGTTGTAGGAAGGAAGGTAAATAGATATGTTTCATGTCGGAAGTAGCATTGCTTTGCGATTATGATTTTAATTAACTTTGTTTATCTTGGATCTTGACCAGATCCAACTCGATCTCTGTTTATATATATATATGTGTGTGTGTGTGTGTGTGTGTGTGTGTGTGTGTGTGTGTGTGTGTGTGTGTGTGTGTGTGTGTGTGTGTGTGTGTTAGACATACCAGTTCGTTCACTGGGTCAGTCACTAATCTACATTGAAAATCTACCACAACTCTAACTGTAGAAGTCCTAACATATAATTTACCTATTAAAATGCACACTATGCCAGAAACAATATGTGGGAAAATCTGAATGACCCTTTCACTAAAGAATTAATAATTATCGGAATTGGATCAATTACCTGTAGAACAACCTTTCCGCCTAGAAAACATGATTTTAAAAGCCAAATTCACTATAACTGAAAAAGTAGAAATAACAGACAGAAAAGATAAGCTTAGAAAAATACAATAGGAACATGAAAACAAATAGATTTTGCACCCCAAAACCATTTATCCAGACGGGCTTAACCACAAATTTAACAACACAGAATTAATCATAAACCAAACCCTACCCACATTTCTCACTCACACATGACAGACATACTTGCAGAGGTGTTGAGGTTTCAGACTTATATACACACCCATAAAAATATATACACATACACACACTCCCAAAGAACTGAAAGATAACATACACTTAACGCATACAACCCAATAAAACTGTCAAAATGACCAAGGAGAAAATTCTGAAAGTCGGGAATCTCCCATCCTCTATCATAAAAACAACTTGAAAAAGGCTGTTTGACCAACAAAAGGACTGACCAAAATTAACGATAAAAAACGAATGCAATCTACAAAAAAATTCACTTTCTTTAGAAATAGTCATTTACTGCTATGGTTCACTGCAACTAATAAGCAGGGATTATTTTTCTTCTGATGATGGCCATGCTGGCCGAAACTAGTCGAGGAACCTAACTGAAATAATAAAAACGAATATATATATATATATATATATATATATATATATATATATATATATATATATAATAATATACACCCAATGTGTCTTAAAATTTTTATCTTTTAATACATTTTATTGTTTAAAACACACACATACACACACACACACACACACACACACATATATACATATATATATATATATATATATATATATATATATATATATATATATATATATAAAGAATTGATGGGTTTATGAAGAGTCGATTATAATAACGTTTGAAGTAATAACAATGTAGGATTTCAAAATAAATCCATTAAGTATTTAGAAATTGCTTTGTTTACGTTTGGAATATGAAACAAAGCAGACATGACATTCCGGTAAAACTAATCTGGGAGAAATGGATGTACTTTCCTTAAAAAAAGGAGAACAAAGCTATGCTTGCTTCTTGGTCGAGTGGTAAAGCACATCCGACATGGGGGACACAGGTTCGATTCCTGCCAGAGAAGCCATTTTCTTTACTAAGATTTTTCAAATGCCCCGACCGATGGACGTAATACGTAACGTAATATGTAATAAAGAAAAAGGGGACGTCTATTTCAATTACGAAGTATCCAGTATAATAACGTTTGAATATATATATATATATATATATATATATATATATATATTAGGCAGTCGAATGACAAAATGGACGAATTCTGTTTAACGCGTTTCGTCTTTTAGAAGGACTTCATCAGACTAAAGTATTTTTTTATGGAATATATGTGTAGAATAGGAAGTTATAAACGCGGGTGTCGGTTATAATTATGTACCGAGGGTGAGTGCTGAAGATATGGGAACGCTGAATTTTAATTTTTTTTAATTTTATATATTTTTCTTTATATTTCCTCGTTTGCTTGCCTTGCACCTCGCCTGGTTAGATGAAACATGTTCAACAGGTGTCGGTTGACAGTCATCCAGCGACATCATATTCCCAGTAATTTCTCCATAAACCGTATAGAGTGTCGTTTTTAGATTCATAATAAAAAAAAGTATATTCATTTGAAAATGTTTATTTTCTTATATTTTCAATATTAGAATTAATACGCCTATTTTCACAATTTTTAATAAAAGCATCTGATATAAAAAAAAAAAAAGATCGTAATAGAATTTTCTCATCAGATTCCATCTTGCACATTTATAAATCTACCATTCGTCCGTGCATTGAATACTGCAGCCATATCTGGTCCGGTGCTCCTGCTGTACATCTCGAGTGTACTAACAACATAAAAAAAACAAGAAAAAACATCTCGACTTCGGTTACTTTCTCACCGACGTGACCTGACTCCCATCTCTCTTTTCTACAAATATTTTTATGACAACTACTCTGAAGATCTTTTTTCTTGGTACCCCCACTACATGAATTTAAGCGTGCTACTAGTTTGGCAACTGGGTCTCACCGTTTTACTGTTGAACTAGCTAGATGCAACAGCCATTTCTACTCCAGCAGTTTCTTTTACGCACCTCTTACCTGTGGAACTCCCTTTCGATTTTTCTTGCTCCCCTGATAACTACAATCTTCAAAACTTGATCGTCATCTTCCGTTTTCTTGAACCCTGTTCCTTTTTGTCCTTTCCTCACCCCGCCCCTTTCAGTGTTCTCTTTTACTTTCACTCCATGCAGCACCTCCCTCCGCTCACTGCATCTTAGTGGCATTATCGCCTTCCTTCGGGCGAAACGATTAAAAAAAAAGGGAAAATCTAAATATTCCTATCAACATCTAACGACAATCAAAAGAAAATATTTAACAACTCAAGAATATACGAGGTCTTATCGAAATTATTGGGACAAATGCTATGAATAAAAACTACAATACATATCGATTCGGTATTTAATCTCCTTTGAAGTCTACCCTCCTGGAGCCACACACTTTATCCAAATTTATCTAGTGATGCAAGCATTCCTGGAATTCCTTGGGGGGGGGATAGCGAGCAGCTGCCGCGTCGTATTCGCATGGATTTTGACGTCTTGAAGTGGGATTTGATTTTTTGAATGAGAAAAAAGTCGCAAAAGGGGAGCTTTGGAGAATATGGTGGTTGTCAGACGTGAATAATGTTGTGCTTGTCCAAAATCTGCTATACAAACTGCGCCGAATGAGCAGGTGTGCTGTCATGGTGAAGTTGCTACTCACCGGGCGCATGCAATCCTGTCCTTTTCCGACGAACAGCATCCCACAAACGCTGCAACACGTCACGGTAATACTCTTTGTTTACTGTATGACTAAGTCGAGCATACACATGATGTTAACATTTTGTTCACATTGCTTCGACTCATTCGTTTTTTCTTCAGCCTCAGAGAGGTTGCTGTCTTCCACTACGAAGACTGAACTTTGGTTTCGCGGTCATAGTCAAAGACACGCGATTCGTCATTTCTATGACCGTTTTCAAACGGTTCTCTATGGTATGATGAGGCGACCACACTCTACACACTTTCCTTCCAAGCACTGTTAAAAACTACGGAAGTGAGCGAGAATGTTATAAATTGATGTGCGTCCGCGACAGACTTTAAGGTGCCAAGCGGCTTCATTCTGCGTACTGTAATTCGCATAGCAATATTCCTGATAATTTTTTATCAGACCTCGTATAGCAGTTTTCATGATACAACTAAAAGCGGTCTTTTACCAAAAAAAAAGAAAGAAATTAGAAATAATGTACAATTAGAACGAACATTCTAGCCAAGCCAAGCCAACCCTCCATTCTTAACCCTTTAAGCCCTGACCATCGTTTTACCGGTGGTAGAGAAAAATGACGTAACGCCCAGCTACCGGTGGAAAGGTGGCAGAGAAAAAAGACTTAATGCCCACGCACCGGTTAAACGGTGGTAGAGAAAAATGGCTTAATGCCCAGCCACCGGTTGAACGGTGGTAGAGAAAAATGACTTAATGCTCAGCCACCGGTATAACGGTGCTATAGAAAAATAATTTAATGCCCAGGCACCGGTTGGACGGTGGTAGAGATAAATGACTTAATGCCCAGCCACCGGTTGAACAGTGGTAGAGAAAAATGACAATGCTCAGCCACCGGTTGAACGGTGGTAGAGAAAAAAGATCTAATGCCCAGCCACCGGTTGAACGGTTGTACAGAAAAATGACTTAATGCCCAGGCACTGGTTGAACGATGGTAGAGAAAAATGACTTAATGCCCAGCCACCGGTTGAACGGTGGTAGAGAAAATGAACTGCTCACAGTCACCGGTTGATAAATGAGATTTAATGCTCAGCCCCCGGTTGAACAGTGGTAGAGAAAAATGACTTAATGCTCAGCCACCGGTTGAACGGTGGTAAGATAAAATGACTTAATGCCCAGCCACCGGTTGAACAAATGACTTAATGAGATAAATGACTTAATGCCCAGCCACCGGTTGAACGGTGGTAGAGAAAAATGACTTAATGCCCAGCCACCGGTTGAACGGTGGTAGAAAAAATGACTTAATGCCCAGCCATCGGTTGAACGGTGGTAGAGAAAAATGACTTATTGCTCAGCCACCGGTTGAACGGTGGTAGAGAAAATGACTTAATGCCCAGCCACCGGTTGAACAGTGTTAGAGAAAATGACTTAATGCCCAGCCACCGGTTGAACGGTGGTAGAGAAAAAATGACTTAATGCTCAGCCACCGGTTGAACGGTGGTAGAGAAAAAATGACTTAATGACTCACCACCGGTTGAACGGTGGTAGAGAAAAAATGACTTAATGCTCAGCCACCGGTTGAACGGTGGTAGAGAAAAATGACTTAATGCTCAGCCACCGGTTGAACGGTGGTAGAAAAGAACTCTTCAGCCACCGGTTGAACGGTATCTACCTTGAAATATCTACCGTGAAACATTGCATACCAAATATTTGCAAATTTTGACTCAGGAGCTCAGACAGAAAGGTTAAAATTGTTGAGGAACGCAGGGCTTAAAGGGTTAATGTTTTCGGGTATTTTGAAAAAAATACCAGTGGGAGGTTCAGGTGCAACAATCAAAAAATCACACAATACTTCCAAGGAGACTAAATCAGTTACGCAAATTCGTAGTAGAAATTCCGAGGGTGTAAACTAAAAGGGGCCAAATCTTTGTTGGCTCCAAAACGCTTTTACTGTCTTCATAAACACGAAGAACCATGAAAAAATTGTCATTTTTTATATTTCCGGCCCACGCTGCCAGGATATGATACAAGATCAGTTTAATGTTGGGAGCCCGAGCGAATACAAGGTTCAAAGATAGTCTATCTCCCGTCAACCGCCGGTTGCGTTGGCATTAGAATTTGTACCGATCCTTCCGCTTTAGTGCCGTGAGGGTAGCACTGTTGTTCCCCGAGACTGGGTACCTCTTAATAATATTTTCAGTTGTGTCTCTGTCCGCAGACAGAGATGCAACTGAGAGAGACCATAAGAGAAAGCTCGCAAGTTGGGCGCGCAAAACCCAAAGAGTGAAGGAAAAAATCCTCCCGGCATCCAGCGCAGCGTTCTTTTATTGGAGATAAGAAAGGTTGGGACTGGTCGAGATTGGTAGGGGAACCTCAAATACTATTTACATTATTCGGACTATTGTCCTCATCTTCGTCGCCATATTTATTACAACGTTTTGGACGTTGTACGCTCCGGCCTTCTTCAGGTGGTTGGAATGTCGAACTGAACCCTTTATTTCGCTCACTGGGGTAGACTGTTCTAGTTCCACCTGCCTTGTTTAATGGATGTCAGTTATCAGTTATCTCTTATTAATTCCCCTTTTGAAAGTTCTCCACTGCCTTAACCGGGTATTGAACTCACACTCTTTAGGTCCTGTCACTGGATCTAACTAACGCCTTTATCCACTGTGCCATGTGTCAAGGACACATGGCACAATGAGCGAAATAAAGGGTTCAGTTCGAAATTCCAACCACCTGAAGAAGGCTGGAGCGTACAACAGCCGAAACGTCGTAATAAATATGGCGACGAAGATGAGGACAATAATCCGAATAATGTAAATAGTATATATAATACCTCATCCCAGAAATATAGACAGAACCTCAAATAATTACTATATTTGGTGACCTACTAAAGTCTACCCGATCGTGGGTGTGATTTTCTTTGTCGACAGCACAGAGAATTTTCTTTCTTTTGTGCCGAGTCCTTTCAACCTGCAGCCGATCATGGCTCTCCACTTTTCCCTATCCCTTGTAGCTCTCAATAAGTTTCGTCCCTCTGCCACCAGCCCACGTTCTGTCATCCACTTGCTTAAACCCGTCATGCGTTGCTTCTCCTTGTCTCTCTTTCCCTCTATTCAACCTGTGAGTATCAGATTCTCTAGGCCCTCCTTTCTCATTACTTGTTCCAGAAACTTCAGCTGTCTCTTCCTAATGTTAAGTATAAAACACCTCCTTCATGTTTTCATCCTCTCTAAAACCTCATCGTTGCTCACACGCACGGTCCATGATATCCTCAACATCATTCTGAAGAATCATATCTCTGTTGCCTCGTCTCTCTTCTTCATCCTTGAGGAGACCGTCCAACATTTACTGCCGTAAAGGAGGACAGATGTCACGTATGTTTTCTTTTCTTTGTTACCAAAGAAATCCTCCTGTCTCGCAATACCCTGCCCAGCTTTTGGAATACATCCTTAGCCATCCCAATACGTCTACGGATCTCAGTGTCACACTTGCCGTCCTCTGTCAAAAACCTCCCAGATATTTAAACTTCTGCTTGATTTTAGCGACACCGACCTTCAAGTCGCATTTCGGGCTTATCCTTTTTACTGATGACAATGCATTCTGTCTTGTTGTAGTTTATGCTTAGTCCCTTCTTCTTCTTCTTCTCCGTCGCTACCTTCTGTAGGAGAATTTGTCATTTCTTTTTCGTGTCTGCTATCCGTACTGTGTCATCTGCGTATCTTATGTTAAGATTGTGTTGTGGCCGTCAATGCTGAATCACGGTAGGGTTTCCAAATTGGATTCAGCACAGAGAACACTAATAAGACTTGGTTTTCTACGACACCACAGGTAAGCATTAATGCCTTCCGTAAACCACTTTAGAGATATTGGCATATCACATATACAAAAGCAGCCATTATAATGAATGCATCTAAGGCATGAGCTTGTCAATTTTCAGGCTTCTTTTGAATCTGTTGTTCTTTTACCAGACTTGTTTCCCCACTAAGGTTAGTGTTACCTACTATTTTTACCCACATCTACGAGGATATGGCATCATGTTTGTTTGTTTTTTTTTGTTTTTTGTTTTTGTTTTTGTTTTTTTTTGGTTGTTTTCCCCACCTGTGTGGCATTTGTACGAAAAGAATGCAAACAACCTGAAACGGAATTCGAACTTGTCTCACCGATTCCATTTCAATATATGCAAACAAAATACATATATTAAATATATTTATTTGATTCCATTCCATTATATATCTTATGAGATTAAAAATGGAAATAAATTTTAACTTTATCACCATCTCCCTTAACAATTTTTGTAACCCACACCTGAAAAAAAAATAATCATAAATTAAGCGAAAGGAAAATGACCCTCCTAATTTTCCCTACATACAAAATTTAAAAAAAATATATATGTGCACACAGCTTCGTAATAATTTAACCCTTTTTAAACATTTGCAGTTGACCTTAACCAGTTTTCGAGATTTAATAGTTTTCATGTGCCGGCGTCAAAATGTCACATCAAGCTTTTTTTTTAATTAATGCAATCGTCTAGAATGTCATAAAGAAATATAAATGCAAATACAAAATGGAAACCGAATTTAACTTTCTCGAATAGGGGTAGATAGAACGCCATAGCCGTAACCATTTAAATCAACTGCCATTGGAATGCAAGATGGCAGCCAGGTGGAAATGGCATTAGATGATAAAACTATGTAGTTGCCTTTTACGCCACCCTCACGGAACATAATACGCATGTCAACGGATTTGGCGAAGGAAAACTATCAAATAATCTGACACTTGACTCTCTAAAATTTGTTTTTGAATTTTTAAACAACGGCCCACCTAACGGCAAATGAAGATACCATTTACATTACAAGGAAAAAAAAATTCTAAGATCACCTTTTCATCGTCAGCCTTTGAAAACAAAGCCCACCCACATATACTAGTTTCGCGTTAGCTCATGAGTCTTGTAAGCCCATTAGAGTCGTTAGTGCATCACATACATTGAAGCCGTAGGCGTGTCAAGACCTAGATTACCTAACGAAACCCAGCCATCTTCAAGTTGATTTTGAATTCAGAGTCGATCGATTGCTATACAAGGTTAGTGAGCTCTATCTGCCCTGTAAATTGGTAAACTTAATGAAATAAAAATGGCAAATTTATATTTAAGGAAGATCTAATACAGTTTATAATTTTAAAAAAACAAGATCATAGAATTCATCGAGTAGTTAGTGGGTTAATTTATTTTTAAATATTTAGTTTGTATCCGTTATCAATAACACATTAAAGTAAAAAAAAAAAACGAATAGTTTCCATGCCTGATGATGACCGGAGAACCTGTCGAAAGTACTTGCATATTCCAGACATGATTATTATGCGTGGGGTGCGATTGAGCGAGAACCTAACAAAATTCTTTGTAATACCAAATTTGAAATAGAGGCAAGGATTATGGAACATTCACCAACTTAAACAAGGAAACCGTTCAGGAGAATTGCGAAGTCGTCTGGAGGTTTTTTTTTTTGCCAATGGCGATTTTATTGAACAAATTTACTTTTTATTTCAAGATATTTTTAAAAATTTTGTTGAAATAAGATGTCAGTGTTATTTTCATTTTTACATAATTTATCCATCATTTTTTTTTATATATATATATATATTTCTAGACATTTTTTGGCTGTTTAACGTTCTTTTTTATAGATACAAGTATTTAAATAAATGCTCTGTTTATAATAAACAGTATTAAATAACATTTATTACCGAAATGAATAAAAAATATAATAAAAATGAATATAAAAAAATATAAAAAAATATAAAAAATATAAAGAATATAAAAAAGAACGTTAAACATGAAAAATGTCTTTAATAAATAAATTGTCGGACTTTGTTCATTTCTTAATATATATATATATATATATATATATATATATATATATATATATATAATAACCATGTAACAACAAAAGAAGTTTATGTTGCAACCATATTAAAAACACGAATTCATTCACTAGCGCAATCACTAAATCTACTTTCAAAATCTACCACGATTCTAACTGTAGAAGTCAAAACATAATTTACCTCCTAGAATGCACACTATGCCAGAAACAATATGTAGGAAAATCTGAATGGCCCTTTCACTACAGAATTAATAATTATCGTAAGCGAATTAAGTCGACTCCCCATGAAAAATTATTACCTGTAGAACAACATTTCCGCCTGGAAAAAGACGATTTCAAAACCCATGCCAAAATCACTATAATTGAGAGATTAGAAAAGTCCAGAGCAGATAACATTAGAAAGATTTTAGAGTTCCATGAAAATAAGTGGATACAACGTTTAAAAACAATATCCAGCCGGGCTAAACCATAAATTTAACAATATAGATAGTATTAATATATAACCCTACAAATCAAAACCTACCCACATTTATCACCCACACAAGACAGACATGCTTACGGAGGTGTTGAGGCCTCACACTTATACACACACCCACACGAATATATACACACTTACACACATCATACTCACTCACTCCCTAATGAGCCAAATGATAACACACACCCACAGCAATACACACGCTTACACATATTATGCTCACTCACTCCTTAAGAACCAGATAAGACACACACAAACACTAAACAGACACACATCTCCTCACCAGGTCCAATAAAACTGTCAAACTGACCAGGGTAATTCAGAGAAGCATGGATCCATCCAGCTCTTATCTCAAATAACAACTTAAAAGAGACTGTTTGACCAACACAAGGAATGTTAAAAGATTCATGTTAAAAAGATAAAAAAAATAAAAAAAAACAAATGAAAACTACAGACAAAAGTTCATTTTCTCCATCAAGACATTCATTTCTGTAGTTTACTGCTACCAGCAAGCAGAAATATTTCTCCTCCCGATGATGGCCATTTTGGTCGAAACTAGTCGAGGAATCTAAATGAAATAATAATAAAAAAAAAAATGAAAGAATATTAATCTACAACCCAGTGTGTCTAAAGATTTTAATTTTTTAATATTTTTTATTGTTCAATATATATATATATATATATATATATATATATATATATATATATATATATGTATATTTAGGTAATATAATCCCTCATTTATACATGTTTCATTAAAATTCGATAGATAAGGTAAATATTTTTAAGAAATTTTATTTAATTTTTCTTGTTTCGAAAATATTGGTAACAATTTTTTTTTATTGTACGCAGAATGTGTAATTGATATAACTGTTCAAATGTTCTGTAAAATTCCGAATCTTTCGGCATACTTTTAGCCATACATTTGATGATTTTAGTTTTAATCTTTATATATGATATATATATATTGTGTGCATGTCAATTTAACTGAATTTAAAAGTGAATTCCCACCCAGATACAAAATAATTTTAAAAAAAAAAATTTCTAGATATTTAAAGACGGATTCTCCAGCAATCGTTCCCTCCACTTTTAGAGGATTATTGTAATTGACTGTACCATGTTTGATCCTAAATTTTAATAACTAAGCAATGGTTTACATCTACCAAACCAATCTACCTATATATGAGATTCTGTTACTATCTGTCTTTCTTTTTTAATTGCTATGTCCTTCCGATTTAAAAATCATGGCTCTCCTTTATTATTTATTTTCCTTTAATATTATTAAAAAATTAAATCACCATTCTTTGAAATAATTTCCCATTGCTTTCTCTAGAGTTTTTAATTCAGAATTATTATTATTCTCCTAGATTGGTTGCCATCCAAGGCTAGAGATTCTAGTATACCCTGTTATTTTACCCATGATTTGAAGAAGTGATTCATGCTTTTACCAAGAGAATAAAATTAGGCAACATCCGACTCCGGGATTTGAACTCGACCAGCTGACACCATTTTACGCACCGTTAACCGATACACTACCCATCCATCCACCTAGAAATAAAGACAAATGATGCTGTGAGATTAATAAATTTGCAGTTCGAAGGGTTCATCAAATGTTATAGTTCATTTTTTATTTAACATGTTAAAATTGTCTCTCACATATGAAAATTTTTTTCTTTCACAATAAAATTCTAAATGAATCTCTAGTTATCTCTCTCTCAAACCTCTAAATTTCATTCATAAAATTTTATTTCTCTCTAATTCCTCTCTCTCACTCTTTTTCGCTCTGTCATTTCTCTCTTTTTGAAAATTTTTTTTGAGTAAAAATTATTATATATATATATATATATATATATATATATATATATATATTTCATTCAAAAATTTTGTTCTCTCTCAATTCCTCTCTCTCTCTTTTCATTTGAATCTTTCTCTATCATTATCTCATCCTCTCAAATTTATTCTTTCTCGCACTCTCATATATATATATATATATATATATATATATATATATATATATATATATATCATTTCTTTGTTATTGATGCAAATACTAGAAACCTCAAAAAACATTCTTATCATTGAATAGAAATATGCAGACGACGTCCAAGACGAAAGAACATGGAAAAGACTAGTTATAGTTTCTTTGAAGAATGTTTGACTTAATTAAAATTCTTTAATTAATTAAAATCTTTCAGTGAATTTTGGAATGCATTTATTTACCCTCTGACAACGGGTATAAATGAGTCCCCCTTAGAATGTGTACTTGCCTTATTCACACGAGTAATTCATTCGTGATTATTTAAATTAAAGAAAACAAGACCTATATCATTAATTCCCAAAAAACAGAAATACTCGAGTTAACAAGAAATTAAAGGTTAAAATAAAACTAAAGTTTTAAAATACTGACAAAGAAATGTTCTGGAGAAAATCAGGAGAAATTTCTTGTCATTTCTGGGTCTCGATTTTGTTCTTTATTTTCGAAAAGATTTCCTTATTACTCACAAATTCTTTCTTTATGACAGACTAAAGCTGACTTCAACTCATGTTTTGACCTACTTGATTCCTTATCAGGTTTGCCTAAGGTCCGGAAATCATTCCAAATTATTCCATTTCATTTATTGCAGAAATTTTTCAGGCTCGTATCTTCACCTTATTTATTTAGTTATTGTGCAGCAGTTTAGATCGATATTAAAATATTGTAAGAGAAAAATTAAAATGATTAAATTGATCTCACTTTTTTTTCCATTATTTTTATTACTTCCACAAGAATTCCTCCAACCTTTTCTTTTATTTTCTTCTGGTTTTTGTTTTTTGTGTTTTACGGCATATCAACCTCGTTTAACATATTTAATGCCAATAATAGATATCCATTGATAACTAGATAGATAATTTCATCATTCATACTTCGATATAAAGATATATAAAATGATATTTAAGACCTTGACAGTCAGATAAATATGGATAATCACAATCGACATATAGATAAATATTCTGATATTCCGGCCTTAGAATTGATTTTTAAAAATTTCTTCTTGTTTATATTTGTTTTCAAAAAAACGTTGCAAAGTAATGTCTACCATCAATTTTTTCACAAGACAATTAGACAGACCCACAAAGATTTACCGATACTCTTTCCATAATGATTATACACATGGAGAAGGCCGAAGGATGGATCGGCCGAAAAGTTGTAGAAGTAACAAAAAAAAAAAAATTAGAATAATAATGACTCATTTTCACAGATTGTCAGATAGCGAGAGTGATGTATGTGTGCCCGCCTGCCTGTATCTGTGTATGTATATATATATATATATATTTATATAGGGAATTTTTGCCCTAACATCAAAAATTGCTCCATTCGTACCAATTTGGGTTTAAAAGGTAACGTAACATGTTTGTGATAAAGTTGTGAGAAGTGAACTTTTTCAGTCTAGGAAAGCAAATTTTCTCAAAAGTTTTTTAGAAAGAAAGTGGAAAAAAAAAAGAAAATGAAATTTCCAAAATAAAATTTCAAAAATGAAAAAAATAACAATTGAAAAAAATGAGATATCGATTTGTTTTTAACGGCTTATCAACCTCTTCTGGACTATTTAAACTCGAAACATATTTTGGATTGTAAGAATAATTCTTTCTGCGAGTGGATATTGTATTACCAATGTTTTGAAAATAACAATGATTTTTCAAGATACAAGCCCTACTATTTAACCCGTGGGGAGGAGATAGTTTCATGCCTTTCCCGTGGTTATTTATGCGTAACAATCCCAACTGAAATTTGAACTCTTTGGGTACTGTCACTCTTTGTGCCCTTTATCCACTGTACCATGTGTCCTCAAAGAAGCGTTAGTTAGATCCAGTGACAGGACCCAAAGAGTGTTGGTTCAATACCTGGTTATTTCATATTCAACTTTGAAATAACTGATAACTGACATCCATTAGACATGGTATTGGAAATCAAATAGAACATCTACCCCAGTGAGCGAAATGAAAAATTCAGTTCGACATTTCAACCACCTGAAGAAGGCCAGAGCGTACAACGGCCGAAACGTAATAAATATGACGACAAAGATGAGGACAATAGTCCGAATAATGTAAATAGTTTTCTTTTGTCAACACAAGAAATTATTACAACGCAAGCTTCCAAAATGTCTTCACATACCGACTGTATTTAGCAAACTAGTCGGCTGTGACAAGCAGTGTTTTCTAATATGTTAGATAGTGTACAGCTATACTTTTTAGAGCCGTCTCCTTCAGGTTGGAATAACTCCATATGGCAAATCAAAAATAAAGATGTATAGTAATGATATATATAAAATTATAATAATCATAAAACAATTTTCTCCTAAAAAAGACCCCAAAACATTCTATAATTTTTCATCATATATTTTGCAGCTCGAAAGAAAAAAAAAAAAAAAAAAAAAAATCTCTTCTGCTATATATTTATTTTTAAGAAATATTTTATATTTATAGATTCTTTTATATTATAAATATTTAATTAAATATTCTGTTTATAATAAACAGTATTAACAACGTTTGAATTTTAATGAATGTCCAAAAATTTTCATATTTAATATTCGTCCTCCGACAAGAATCGAATGTGTATTTTATATTCACCGTCATTTAATGTCAAGACATTTTTTATTTAATAATTCAGTTTAGAAATCGTTCGATTTTTAAAAATTTCGATTTTTATGGTTTTTATAAACTAAAATCTTCTATAATCTATTATATATTACATTTATATATTCTATAATATAAAACCTGTAATAATAATTAACAATCAAAAAATGTCTTAAAATAATTGCCGGACTTTGTCCATTTCATAATGTGTGACGTCATTTGTTTACATTTGGATACGCTTTGAGCAAATATGAATGTACGTGAGAGATTCATGGAAGATTGTAGTTTAAAAAGCAGTAAAATCGACCTTGCTAACCGAACGATCCTTTCTGGCTCAATCGGTTAAGGCACGCCAGGCTCTATGACGGTTCCGTATAGGATACAGGTTCGATTCCTGTCGGAGGAACGGATATTTTCTATGAAAATTTCTCGGACATTCAAGCCGGTAAATGTTATTAATACTGTATTATTAAAAAAGCATTTACTTAAATATTTGTATCTATAAAAATAATGTATAAACATAAAAATGTCTTAAAATAAATGTCGGACTTTGTCCATTTCATATTTATTTTTGTTAGATTATTCAACGTTTCCATCTACGCACTCATGTCTTCAATATGTCATGTTATTATTTTCCACGCCTTCTTTCCTCAGATGTTCCATGGTTTTCAGATTTCTCTTCTTGACTCTGGTGTCTTTTGGGGTCGATTGCTGGAATAAAAAAAAAGCTGGCAAAGCAGATTCTTAGATGTATAGTAATGAAAAACTAAATTAAATAAGCTAGGCCAGTTATAACTGCCTCTCCTAAAAATGTCTCAGAACTTCTGGAATACGCCTTAGCAAGTTTGTCTCGCTAGATCAATTACAACTGAATAGTGAGATCGATCCTCACTGGGTGCTCATTAATTTCGGCCTTGTGCCACATCTAAGCTACGCTTAGAAAATCACCATCTGTGTCGACACAAAAATTTATTGCATAGCGTGCTTCCAAATGGTCTTCACGTCCTGACTGCATTCCAAAAACTAATCAAATGTGACACACGGTGTTTAGTAGGGTATGTTCAATGAGCTGTTACTGTCGTCTTTTTCGATCTGGAATAACAAAAGTTGGTAGGTCAGCTTCTTTGATGTATAGTAATGATATACTAAAGTTACAATAACCTAAGACTTCTATCTATATATATATCTATCTATCTCGAGTAGAGAAAAGACGCAAATATTCTGGAATTCGTCTCGTAGCTGAAGTGGTGCCGTGAGATGTAAAGTGACTATTGTTACACTGATAGTCGGTGTCGAAAAGCGAGCTGTTGGAAAATCGCGCCGCCTATAGCTGTAAACAAGAGGCGATAATTCCACAATCTCCGTAATATGCTTTTCATGCATCTTTAATGAAATATCTTGGATTATATATGAAAACCCGAAAGTAAATCTCATGCATATCATTATATTTTATTTAACTCCGTCGTTAACTGAAATTACTAAAATTCTAAAACGGGTTTCTAAACAAAATCTCAAAACTTCTGGAATGTCTGTCATATAGTTTGCAGCTCTAAGAAAAAAAAATAATTTATCCATATTTCTTTCTTAAGTGTGGTGAAATATATATATATAAATGAAATATATATATATATATAAATATATTTATATAATAAATATATATATAAAAATGAAATATATATATAAAAATATATATAAAATGAAATATATATATATAAATGAAATATATATATATAAATGAAATATATATATATAAATAAAATATATATATATATATATATATATATATAAAATGAAATTATATATATATATATATATATATAAATGAAATAATATATATAAAAAAATATATAAATATTATAATAATAAAAAACGAAAAAAATTAATTTTTACAATATGTGTTTTTATTATTGTTCAAAATTTTAATATTTTATATATTGTTTTATATATATATATATATATATATATATAGAGAGAGAGAGAGAGAGAGAGTTGATTTAAAGAGAAGAGGGGCAGAAAGGGAGCGAAAAAGAAAAAAACGAAGGGAGAGTGTAAAAGAGAGACAGATAGAGAGATAGATATTGGTAAGAGAAAGAGAATGAAAAGAGAGAGAGAGAGATAAAAGAGTGAAAGATAGGAAAATATAAAAAGAGAAAAGAGACGGAAAAGAGAGAAAGAAAAGCGAGAAAAGAGACAAAAAGAGTGAAATGAGAGAGAAAAATAAAGAAAAGAGAGTGAAAGAAAGAGAAAGAGAGAGAAAGAGAGAAAATAGATAGAGACAGAGAGTAAGAGAAAGAAAGACAGAGTTTACTAAAAGAGCACGCTTCACACGGGACAGCCGTACAACAACGGCCATCATGAATTACTCAAAGTGATAAATCATATTTAACCTTGAAAACGAACCTTAGGCCGGACGTTTCCCACCGGCAGAAAATATAGATTACTCCTTTAATTTCAGAAGAACCATCAAGACATTTCCTCACTTGCCAGTCTCCTTCACATAAGCATACACACACACACACATACAAATATATATATATATATATATATATATATATATATATATATATATATATATTATATATAATGAATAAACAATCCTTTCAATCTATGATGCGGTTATAATTTTTCCTATAAGCATTAAATTGCATCTGTCGCTGAAGTTGTTAGGAGTCTGTGAGTAACAGATGATCTTCCATTTTATTTGTGAGGTAAAGCCTCCATCTTTAAGATTCCAGTAATGTTTAGATAGTGCCATTTAAAATCTTCAAGACGAATTGGTGAAGGAATGCCGATGGTTGTAAAATCTTTGCTTCCAACTCCGAACGGATATTCCTATGAATACTTTCTTCCGAGTTATATTTTCCTTCGGGAAAATAGTAGCTTCATATACTACATTTTCAAAGGTACACACACCTCCAACTGAGCAGTTAGATTCAGCTGTGAAATTACAAGGAGGCTTATTTCCGTTTCACTTCCATGAAAATTCTTTAATAACAGGTTATTAAGTGAAAGAATTTTATTGTTTATACAAGCAGACCTCGTCCGCTTGCCATTGCTTCGCAAAGTAAGATATATTCACGACTTGAAATATTTTAAACAAATATTTTAAATGAACACTTCATTTATAAATTGTCTTGTTATAATTAAGGAAAGTTTTACAAATAGTTGCCAACTTGTTGAAGGCCAAGTAAAATGCACTCTATAAGACAATATTCCTAAACAGAACTATTTTTGATATGAAAATCAAAACAATCCTTGAATAAAAGAACACTAATTAAGGACGGTTAATTAATGAAATATGCTTTTTTTAAAATCAATATGCAAATTAGTTAAAGCTGAAAAGTGATATTACCTAGAAGTAGATAATATATAATACAGCTATTGAGTTCTCAGCGTATAAATTCTTCCTAGGATGAGGCTTATCATCTCTCAGTTGCGTCTCTGTCTTTGGGCAGAGTGCGCTCTATCAAAAGACAAAAAACTATATAAAAAAAGAGTTATATAATACTTAAGAATGTTGACCTTTTGCGTACGCGCTATGGGTCCCCACCTTAAAAAGACCTTTCTCGTCAAGTTGGGGGAAGGATTAATACTGTTATAAATTCCTCCTTGTCAGCATGACTTATCATCAGATCTGCGTCTCTGTCTTTGGGCAGAGTGCGCTCAGAGGCTTCTCTGTCAAATGACAGAGGGGCAACTGAGAAAATTATACTGAGAGGTGCCCATCCCTGGGGAACAGCTGCTGAGGCCGCGCCCTCCCTCGGGAGGGATCGGTGCTTCAGCACAGGCCAGCGCAACCGATGGTTGCATTTTATGAGGGGAATTTTTTTTGTTCCTTGTCCCGGGCATACGCGCTCAGGTCCCCACCTTCAAAAAGACCTTGTGTCACATCTCGTCTTAAAAATGTGGGGGGGAAGGGGTTAAAGTTAAATATCGCGTATAAATTACTATAAAGTACAGTTGCGACATTTTAACCTCAGAATTCGTTGGATAATTGTGCTCCAATTTCGCATTTATTCATATAGATTCCATAATATAGGTTTTATCTAATTAGCTTTTATGTTTCTCTAACTCTTCAAATGTTGAATATATAACTAATTCTAATTTCTATTTTCCCATTTTTACACTGTATTAATTTTATCTTATAAATTGTCCCCCTGTTCTGTGCCTCACGAAATAAAAAATAATTGTTTGTACGGAAGGATCTACGTGCACCATTCGTCTTTAATTTAAGTGGCAGCAGAAGAATTATCGTTGAATTTTTAAAAGGTAAGCTTAAGCATTAATTCAATACTTAAATTACTTCTTCTGTAGTTTATTGCTGCCTATCACATCACTTCCTCCCTAGCTATTGTGATAATGAACAAATTAAGAACCAAAAATGACATCTGATAAAGGGGCTTTTAAGTTAGTTTATAATAAAACGTGCTGCAATTTTGGATACAAAACGAAAATAAGTTATTTCTCCTGAACCAAGAAAGCAACGATAATTTTCTATTATATGTTAATTATATTTTAACCTTGAATAATCTGGAAATGAATCTGAGATCAACGAAAATTGTTCCTGTGCCTAACTTTTCAGGGCTTTTTGAATGAGCATGAATCATTGAAATCGGACCAGTGGGAGCAGAGGAAATACTTGGACACAAACACACACACACAATAAACTTTAAATTTATATTTTTAAGGGTTGTTAGGACAAAAATTAAAATCTTTATTAAATTTTTAATAAAATCAACAAGAATTAAGAAGATTGCAGATTATTTACAGAATTGCATTTTAATTTTTAATTTTCAATTTAACATAAGAAGGGAAACTGTTTTCCATAAGTGATTACGTGCGATTTCAGAAATCCCTTAAAATAGAACTTACGGTTACATCTATCAAATTTATTTCAATACAAAATAATATCCAAGGAAAACTTCTAATACATTGCCTAAAATAGATGAATCTATTATTTCAAAGATCATCAAAAAATTTACCATGAAAGTATTTATAGAAAAGGACACAACTGAAGAATATTAAAAAAAAATAAATAAACTCAACAAAACGGAAAAGAAAAGAACAATGCAATTGCAGATTTTTCTTTTTTTTTTATCAATGATCTCTAAATATATATGCCACCAAAAACACGTTGTTGGTTATAACAAATATAACTCAAGCAGTCAAAATGACTTATTTCCCTTTATAGTCGAAGATGAAGGATGAAGAATCAAAATATCTGGACTGTATCCGTTGTTTTATTTGAATAGTTGCGGCCATCTTTGTTTTCACTGGAAGGGCAACTAAGAGGAAGTCCGGCAGAAACATGACAGACGGAAGAACATGAAGCTATTTGCTGCGATAACTGCGAACCTGTCGCTTTAACGGTTATCGACAGAAATATTTTAGCATCCCAACCTCTGGATTCTATATGTTGAATTTTGACCAAATCATGAAAAATTGGATCAAACACACCAGACCAGATATGGCAATCATATTTTCAAGCATGGATGAGTTGAGGACTTTTATTAATTTTTTCTACAAGTACAATTTTCAATCCACCCCAGGAAGATTTTTTTCAACAGTTGACCAAGTGATGTTTTCCCATATTTTTTTTTCCAAACTTCTTATTAAATTGTTTTCATTTGTAAATGGTCAGAGGTCTTTCTGTTCTTTTTTTCCTACGAAAATTTCGTAATCTTAAAACTTTAACCAATTTACGTAGTCACCGATGATTAATTTTTCTTCACGGATGCACGTAAATTTTTTAAATACATTAATTTATTAAGAAATTTTCTAAACTCACACTACAGACATCAAAAATTTCCAAATAGCAATATAACATTTGACATCGGCAACTAGAAATCTAATATTTATATTTCGTGGATTTAAATTATTCAACTTTTAAATTTTCAGGTTAAAGTTCCAATTTCATTAGTAAAAACTTTAGTTCATAAACGGACTTGGACGTTGTGAAAATAGTAAAGATGACGACACTATTATTAAATTAAATCTTGTTATAAAAATGGTTTGATCGACATTCTTACCTCACGAAAATTTTGTATCAATTTGCAGATAATATAAATCGAGAGGCCATTACTAAATCTACCATTTCTGTACGACAGGAATGCCGGACAATCTTCACGTTTAAATTCATGGAATAGTTTGAAGCAACTAGAAAAATGGTTCGTCGGAAGGATGCCATGAAGATATTCATAAAAAGAACAGAGGGATAACGATGAGGTTTTGTCTGAATGAAAACAAAAAAAAACGAGATGCCAGATCACCCAACCAGGCATATTTGTTTCTGGAATTTCTCGACGTCCCTAATAAAAACAGAAGGGGTCCCAGAAAATATATGACCCCATATGACAGATTGAGGGACAGACAAAAAGTCACACGTGACATTCTTTCATCCCGACCTAAATGGTTGGCAGAACCTAGCGGGGATAAATAAAAAAAAAAAAAACATACAAGATCTAAAAGGGACATATTTATTTATTTCGGATCTTTCGTCCTAACGGATGGTGAAAAAAAAAAGAAATCCTATCACATACCAGAAAAAATTTTTTTTTACAAACCTTTCACGGGTTTTTAAATAACCTGTCTGGCATTTCAAGTTAACCTGAAAAAAATTGGAATCATGTAAAAATATGGTATATATATATATATATTGTATATATAACAAAACCAATATAAGATCTTGTCGGGACCGGAAAGAAGTCTCTTAAATCCGGGTTTCTCTTATATCCGGGTTTGGTCTATTTTGCGGTTTGAACGTGCTTTAATTTGGGACCAGAAAATCTCAATTATATCCGGAGAGTCTTATATCCGGGACGAATCCGAGGTCTTTATTTAAGGGAATACAGGGTATATGAGAAAACCTGAAGCGATCTCCAAAAAAAACAAACGGATCAAAAAGACGGAGCGTCTACATTTTCTTCAGCGAGGAATGAAAAGTTAAAAATTTCCAAACTTATTAGAAACAGATCTGTATAATTAGAAAAGATTGGTTTGTCGCCCTCCATTGACCTGTTTTGAAAAAGCGTTCACATAGCCTTGCTATGTCCCGGAAAGGATTTATTCTTTCCCATAGCAAAGTGGTTGTTGACTACCTATAACCGGGTAGGACAATCTCTACTGGTCCTCGTTACTTTCATAAATGTGTTCTAACAACCTGCAATCCTTAGTCCCAACCCCACATCAGTCTTTAGTTTAACCACGGATCCACCATTGAAATCTGCATACACAAGTACTGTGAATCATCTTCATTCCTTTTGGTGCCTATTCAAAATTGTTCATTAGAACAGCTTCTCTTCACAAGAACTGATAGATTTATAGACAGATAGACAGATGAATAGATCTCAAACATTATAATTTTAGATCTTCAAGTCTAAGGTTAATTGTTATCTTTCCTATATAGATCCTATTCATACTTTTACAGACTTTTGCCTTTCTTGATTTGAACACTAAACATCTAATTTGAGTTTCTTGATAGATGTATTTGATAACACTAGTAGATAAAACATTTTAAACAGCTGTAGATAGAATTATATCGTGTGCCATTACAAATGATAAAATGATGATTTATCTATCATATTTAACATTAGATTATATTTTATTGCATATTTCGTCTCTGTACTGTCAAATCAAATCTGTAGGTCATCGATATTAAAACTCTGGACCTCATCCGAATGTAAACATGATCAAAGACCTTTGCCATTCAAATCAGTCCAATGGTCTTCGGCCTTTCGAAAAAAAAATAAAAATAAAAATAAAAAAAAATCAGCTATTTTTAATTTTTGTGCTGTTTTAACGAATGAAAATAAACAAAACAAAAAGCCATTCTTCGCCTTCTCCTCCAGACTCTTTCATTAAAAAGTCACCTTTAATAAAAAATAAAATATGGTAGAAACGTTTCCTTTTCTCATGGTCCTAAATTGTCAATTCTCATCCACTATTTTTGCCCATGTTGAAACTCACACTATAGGCCCTGTAAATTTTATAAATTAGAAATTCTTATAAATCATTTACCTGAAATAATCATATGCGTCGATATTTTTTGCAATCTTATAAAATAAACGTTCACGCTTTATTAGGGGAAAATAAATAATAAAAATGGGCGTGCCGTAATAGAATAAGGAACTTTTGCAATAATTTAAATTTGTCGGAAGGTTGTAATTGGTACGGTTCAAGTGGAAGATCATTTGGCGTTGAAACCAAAACGTTGATATTCATCTTTTTTAAAATTTAAAAGCAGGAATGCTATTTTTTTTAAATAAAAATTTTTCTTTATAACAAAAAATGACTCTTTTTAAAGCCATAGTTTTCTTGAGCTTTGATAGGGAATTGAATCTGCCGTTGCTTTATATATATATATATATATATATATATACCTCTATTTAATTGTGCCGTTGTGTCGTCAAAATATATTTGTGTCCTATGGTATATTTTATTTATATATATTCAGGAACATCAGTGTGAAAGATATATGTGTGTGTTTAATATCACTATAATAAATATATTGAAGGCAGGATATATGTACATATATATATATATACATAAATAATGAACGTATATAAATATATATATATATAAATATATATATATATGTAACAAATATATGGATATAAATATTAATAGTATGAAGAAAAATACAGAAAAAAAAAAATCTGAATATGCAATTATCAAGTCTCAATGTTAAAATAAAAGTGAAGTCTGGTTTGTTTTCGGTCTATTTAAGAATATCTTCATGGACATTTTCATTTAAACATAATTAACAATAGAACATATTTTAAAATTGACAAAAAGACCAATGACATAAGAGAATAACTAATCGCAAACGTTTATAAATATATATATGAAGAAAAAATACAAAAAAACAAACAAAAATCGTAATATGTCGACTTTATATTAACATTAATAATATAAAGTCATTGTCGACGTTCGCATTTTGTTTGTTTAAATATGTAATTTCCTTCATGATGTCGGATTTATATCCATGGACATTTTACAAACTATAATACTATAAATATAAAACATGATTTAAATTTAACACATGGAAGATTCAAGCTTGGAGGAGAATATAAAAATCTATTGATCAAGTAAGGAAAGGATTTATTATCGAACTGTTTTTTTAAATGTTCCATCGTTTTTGAAATCATTTTTTGATTTGCTTTGTAACGTGAAGGACTTCAAGCTTGTATGAAGATATAAGAACCTATTGATCTCTACGTATTCCTATATCAACGGAAGGGATTTCTTGAACTGTTTATATAAAAATAGTTCAATCGACTTTTTAATATTTTAATATTTGGAAATCATCTTCGAATACGTTTTCACAACATCGCCCACGTGACGACAACGTGATCATATTTAAACGGAACGCTGATCTTATATAAAAATTTCAGTTATCTGTTTGGATTAGTTGTGCTGTTATGTCCATCGTCTTTTGTGTTAAAATTTTATATGTTCTAATGTTAATTATGTTTAAATGAAAATGTCCATGAAGATGGTCTTAAATAGACCGAAACGTCCGACGTCGACTTTATATTAACATTAATACAGCATAATTGCATATTAAAATTTTTCTTTGTTTTTTCTGTATTTTTTTCATATATTATATATATATATATATATATATATATATATGTATATATATATATATATATATATATATATATATATATATATATATATATATATATATATATATGAATGTGTGTATATATATATATATATATATATATATATATATATATATATATATATATATATATTTGGATTTAAATATATATATTTTTTTAAACGTTATTTTTTAAGTTAAAACAACAGAGAAAAATTCTGATTATATACATTTGTTAAAAACTATAATTAGTTTAAATCTATCTATATATATATATAGTCGTTTTGTCTTCATATATTAGGATTTGTGGGGATTTACCAGGCTGCCCAAAATACCGGATATGGTACAAGGTCAATAAATATATAGTATTTTGATAAAATTTCCCAAGCCCCTTAGACTTCTCCATTTAGAAACAACTCAAGAACTGGACAACAAACCCAGTCCCTTTCTGTATCAAGTTACTGCCTGGGGGAATATATATATATATATATATATATATTCATATAATATAAATTCATTACCAAAGGATTATATTTTGTTTAACCTCCAAAGTATCAACGGCTTATTTTATATATAATATATATTATATATTTATTTTTCAAAGGTAAAACCAGCAGAGAAAAATTGTATTAGCACTTTTCCATAAAAAAATTACGTAACAAAAGACCAGTGTCCTACGGAAATGTTCATGCCCTTGAGGAGATTATCTGTCTGTTGATAAAAATAAAGAAATATATTGTTTACAGCACAATATTTCTTGCTACAAGATTAACCTGTCATCTCTCTGAGCAAAGTGCAATATATAAACATCGAAGATGAATCCATGACGCTCTTTCTAATTTCCGACATACTTTGGCCAACGACAATATATATGTATTCTTTTACTACTGTTCACTCGATACAATGCACGAGAATAACTCAAGGTAGAGGATAACTGAAAGGGATTGTTACAAAAGAGTACGATAGGAAGAAGATGTGTATATTATGTTGGATACATATGGGCTGACCCTAGACTTAAAGAGGTTACGATGATAGTGGTCGAGGAAGCATCCTTCCGGGAGTCCGTTCCACAGAGAGTCTGAATGGAATTTCCTATATATATATATATATATAGTTTTACGGTATACTAGGTTTATAGGTAAAAGTGCTCAGTATTGGATTCAATACCCAGAGGCGAGTCTGTTTCTTGCTCAAACGCAATCGTCAAATTACGCAAACTGAAAATATCACTGACATCTTATTTTAACAGATATATTTACAAAAATTACACAAAAATATCTAGAAATACTAAAGAGTAAATTTATTCAATAAAATCGCCATTCTAGACGATTTCGGAATTTCGACTGGACGGTCCCCTTGTTTATATTGAAAAATAAATGGTTTTTTTTCAAATTGCTTTCAGTTGATCCTTAGTGTTATTTATCCTTTGTTGGTTTCTCGATCAACTGTGCCCACACATAATAATCTCTCTCTCTGTCTAATCTCTCTAATTCTATATATATATATATATATATATATATAAATAAAATATAAATTACGGAATGCTAGGTTTATGGATAAAGTTTAAATATCAGGGATAGAGCGTATGTAAATATAAAAGTCTACATTATTTCAAATATTTTTAAAGACTTTGTATTTTCAATTGAAAACGCAATCGTTAAAAACTGACTATAGAATGAATGAATGAAACAATACTTGTTAATTCTGGTTTTGAACTACTTAAAACAATTTATTATTTATATATATATATATATATATATATATATATATATATATATATTTAATGGAACATTTACTCGAAAGATGCCACATTTGTAATGTGACTCAAATTGATTCATTGGATTGACTTTCGTAATGCGCGTTGTAGTAATATTTCAATTCAACTATAATAACGCCGTTGAACAATACTTGTGTCAGACGCCTTTGAATAAATCTAATATACGCACTAATAGTATATGCTCGATAATACTCGCTCCCATATAGATATCCGTATAGTAATAGAGGATAGAATAAATAATCAGGCGATCAATTAGACGTCAAGAAAACTTCCTACTTATATGTTCTTTCCTCTATAATGAATTTGGTCTGACTTTTTCAATAATGGGATCGTTTGTGTTTGTCATAAAAACGATCTATGTTTCGAAGTATCAATTTTTTTTTTTTTGTTTATTCATTTTATCGCTTCACATGTATTCAATTGAAAAAGTTTCAAGCACAAAGAATCTTGTAAATATTTTTGCCAGCACCTGAATATATTGAAAATAATTTATTTATATATATAACTCTGCGTCGTGCTACCAGTGAGGGACAAACATGTAAATTTATTAATGTTTAATTAATATCATTTTATTACATTGATCACTATTTTTTAACACCAGCAGTTAATGTTTGAAATCTTAAATCTTCTTATATATATATATATATATATATATATATATATATATAATTATATATATATTTGCTTTTTTTTTATAATTAAGAAAAATTTAAATCTTAAAAGTTCTATTACAGTGTTGATAAATTTAAATCCAATGTCAATCGTTATTTTCTGTCTTCTTAATTCCAAACATTTTCATTGTCGGCTTTCCGTATTTTTTTTTTTCTCATATTCTCCAACACTGGTTAAACCCTTGAATCTTTTCAGTGACTTTGTTGTCATCATTGGGGTGAAGTGATTAAAAAAAAATTTGAACTATTTACATTTTTTTAATATTGTCCTCATCTTTGTCATTGTCATATTTATATTTACGTTTCCAGAAAATTGTTTTCCGGTTATCTTCATTATCTATTTATTTTTTGATTTTCAAATATAAAACACAATTACTATTTATGGTCATTGTTCAGATTGTTGTCTCATCTTTATTGTCATTTCATTCACGTTTCGACCGTTGTTTTGCTCTGGCCTTCTTCAGGTGTTATTTCATTTTTTTTTCAAAAACGAAAAACTCTTTTTTTCAATAAACTGTTGTTGACTGTTTAATTCCATTGCCATGACCTTTTCTGGGTATTCACATTTCCATCAGTTAAATCCCATTAGTAACTCAAAATTTTAAGTTTTTTCACCTCTGCTTTTCCTTAAATATATTGAACTCAGAAAAGGCGATAAGTCAATTCACTGGATTGCGACAAAATGGGATTTTCGAGTGTTTTCAAAAAATAAAACTTCACGTCGAAAATAAAGATGTAACAAAGAAAATTTATTGAAAACATTTTAAATTTGGCGATTTCATTCAGAAATAAGACAGATCTTTAAAAAAAAGGAACGTAGAACAACATTCACGTCATGAAATATAACAATAAAGATGAGGATAAAATAGTTAGAAACTACTGTAAATAATGCAAATAGTTAAATACCTCATCTCAGAAATATAGAGAGATCAATGAAAAAGGCCGGAAAATCAGTTGCAGTCCGAAACATCGTGAATATAAAATAAAGATGAGGACAACAGTTTGTATTACATTAGACGCGTAAATTCACATTACAATTTTTTTCTCAGAAATATAAGCTATGGCATTCTCAGTTGCAGATATAATATCATTTTGTATTGTACTTGAAACTTCTGAAAAATGCTTAGATATTTCTTTGGTAAAATGTCTTGATGCAATTTCAGTAAAGCAATCCAATAACTCATGAGAATTATCTTTTTGAACGTTTATCTTTTTTCTTCATCATGTCTACTCAATGGCACTTCTTGTTGGCAATGATATGTAATTGTATTCTTTTTTTGAAATGTGATTATTTATTTTCTTCGACGAGTTTTTTGTCCTTCCGTTTCAAACTTTGCAGACTTATTAGCATACATCAAATGTCTTTTAACCTTTGTAATTATTTAAATGACTCATAGATTTAGAAGTATGGTTGCGTTTAGTCGGAATATGTTTAGAATTCGGATAAAAGTCATAAGTTCACCCGATTCAGAATGAAAAAACAAACATGACTAACAACAGTTATTAATGAGATGACAGATTAACAAGTTCCATCACAAAATTACATTTGCTGCCGATTCCATACCTGGGACCGCATCGTCCACTGATTCTTCGCAATTTTATCTTATTTTATTTTGTCTTCTACTTTTTATCCTTATTTTCTAATATAAAATTTCTCCGTCTAAACTCTGTCATTTTATTTACTACTAACAGTAGAGCCCGGCGTTGCCCGGGGATGTAACAGTAAGAGATAGATCAAGTATCGACCATCATAAAGACTGAAAAATAAAATTGACAAAGATTATTGTTTAAGGTTGACGGACACGCATGTCTTAATTAGTTTTTTTTTTGTTTTGTTTTATTTACGAATTGGTCAAACAAAAACATTGTTTTCAATCGTTATGAGTCTATCGATTGAATAGAATTTTATTATAAACAATTGTCTTGTAAATGGAATTTTTAAAGCATTCTGAATGTAAAAATAAAGAAAAAAGTGTGCAAGACAATAAGAAACACTACCTGCCAAAAAAAAAGTGAAGATTTGTTGAAATCGGTTGAAAAATGTAGGAAATCCGATCCCATATATAAACGAACACACACACGCACAAACAACCTAGGTTTTTATAAGTATAACTCAATATGAGTTGTCCCCTTTTCATTCTGGCGACAGAATCGTGTTTTATCGTGTTTTCAAATTGATTTCGTGCAAAAACAATTGTGTTTTTCCAATGTTTTTGGCGCTGTCAGAACAACCGCAAGGTAATTTTACGCAGTCCCGTGAAGTTTTGTTGAAATCGATTGAAAAATGTAGGAAATCCTATCCAATATATAAACACACACACACACACACACACACATACACACACACAATCTGCGTTTTATAATAAGTAAGATGTAGTTTTTTGTTTTTAATTTATTTTTATTGCTTTTATTTTTATTTTTCCTCAATGGGAATAGATAGGTCCGCCTATTGCCTGATTCACACTCCTCCCAGGTCTTTTGAACAGGAGTAGAGGTTTATCCCTTGTTTCCTGTATAGGATTAGGTTTCCGGTTCATTCTAATACCTACATCAACTCTATACTTCTAAAAGAAAAAGATAAAAAGTTACCTTATTAAGAGATAAAGAAATATGTTTAGTTCAATAGGAAGAAGTGTGTAATTTTTAAGGATATAAAAAAGAAATAACGAATGAATCATTTCATGATTTGAGAAAAAGTTTTTTTTTTGTTTCAAAAAGGAAATAACTGACCATCGAGAAAAAAAGTATTTTCACTTGGGCAATATTAGAATATTACTCTTTTGAACATGAGTAGATGTTTTATTTCTTGTTCGCCATTTAGGATTAGTGTTGTGAGGAGAAAATTTTCCTACAAGTTTGGACTCGCATGTATACAAAAGACATAAAAATACGCCTACATCAAGAGGAAGTATCAGGAGGAAACAAAAAATTTGTTTGAAAACAATCATTCAGGCTAAACATTCTCTTCCATTTTGCTTATCAGTTTCTATTCTACATTATGTTTCCCTGTACCAAAATTTTCCAAACTTAGTTTTAAACCAATTCCGGTTCTCTAAAATTTCTGGTAACTCTGTTAACAGTTTGTCGACGATTTTGAGACACGCATGCAGGTATATATATACAAACTTGTCATTCGAAATGTATTTCCTCATACGGTCTGGGTTTCCTTTTCTTCTCCTAATGTCTTGACATTTCGACCCAAACCCAGTAACCACTTGTGTTTTACTGATATCATCACCTTACTGAGAATGAATTAAAAATTATATAGTTTTTTCCTCTGATAGACTTGCATATAACCAATCAATTTGTATATGCCGTCAGATATGTAATGAATACATTCCTACTGTATATTGTTCTGGTTTTATGATTTCTCGCTTTTTACCTATATTCCTCTTCCTCAAAGATATTTATTTTAAATCTAAAACCATATCTTCTCCATTATGGGTAAATTTATATTAAGTTTTATATTATTAAAAAACAACAAACTGTTAACATCAGATATGAACACGGCCATAATGTAATAACCGTATTCTGAAATTAAGAATATGCCTACTTTTCGGCACGTTTGACACCTACTATAATAGCACACATACACACCGTTTATTGTGGTGGGATAACTGAAACCCTTGAAAACAGTCAATAGATTAGCCGAAAGCGCTTGGAAGCAACAAATATTTAGACCATTTCTACACTCATTCAGCCGAGAAAAGAAAACACTTATTCGCATACAAGAAATATATATATATAAAGGTGGTAAATTTTGTTCACTATACACAAAGGAAAAGTTAGCTACTGCTATATATAAAAAAAACAATAATTTATTAAATCTAAAAATTGAAATCCTGAGTAGGTGTAGACATAGGAAACGCTGGTTATTAGAATAGTTTGTTTATTTATTTATTTTTTGTTCCGTTATTGAATAAAAACGTAACCCCCCACCCCCGTTGTTGACTTACGGTTTTACTTTTTTTAGTCACGTGATCATGGTTGTTTTTATGTTGTAAGCTATATATATTCTGTTCCACCTTTACTTCGTTGGCCAGTCGACCCTGACGATCCGTATAGGTGAAACCTAGGTAGGTTTGCCTGGCTCTTTAGGTTCATAGTTAGATTTGCTCTACTTAGTGTATTGAGAACTTTACGTAGTTACTTTTGCTTTACTCGTTTTGGAGTTATTTTTCTTTGGACTCTGAGCTTGAATTCTGGATGATTGTTTTCGCCTCAATGTCATGGTCTTAGTTCTTTCTTTTTTTATCCCTTATTTTCCCTTGTGTATTGGTTTGTTCAATTACAAGCCAAAATACCTAAGGTTTTTCCAAACGAGTATAAACTATATATATCACTTGATGATTAGTAGGGATAATTCCAAGAAGGATCAAAATCCAAAGGGAGCTCAATATAAGAACAGAGCAATATAATAATGAATACAGAATCCTTAAAACTCCATCAGGTCAGATTATAATTTATTTCGTGGACTTCAAGTGTCCATCTCTTCAGGCCAGTTTTATGTAAATAAATGGAGTTCAATTTATTCAGACACAAAGAAAAAGGAAAAGAAAAAAAAGAGAGAAAAAGGAAAAAGTTTTATTACTAAAAGGGGAAATAAAAAGTGGGGGAGAAAGACAGAGATTTCAATTAGATTTTTTTAGGTGGAAGATAAATTGACACGGGGTGGGGAAAGGGAAAGAGAGTGAGAGAGGGAAAGAAAGGAAAGTGGGAATTAAGCAAATTGACAGACAACCAGAAAAGATTTTCTTCCGGGACTAGATAGAACAAGTGAGTTCGATCCTCACTGTAAAACCGTACTTTCGGCCTTGTGCCACATCTGAGCTACGCTTGGAAAATCCCTATATATATATATATATAGATAGATAGATAGATAGATAGATAGATAGATAGATAGATAGATAGATAGATATACGATAAAATATAGTTTTAGGGTGTGCTTTATTTATGGGTTAAAGTGCTCAAAATCAGGGATACGATGAATCTATTGGTGCAGTCATGGTTACAGTCACTCAGTAAACAAGCTCACATAATGGTGTCCCTCATTGATAAAAATTATAACTTTATGAATGTGTTTATTCATTTTATCAACAGCAAGATCTGCTCTGATTGTCAAGTTACATCAAGGTTTTAAATAGATTCAAAACTGGTGGATATTTTCTGGATATAATGTACCTATATAGATACTTCTGTCTGATCTAACAGATACTTAAAATATATATAAATGTAGATAATTACTTAGTAAAAATTTGATCCTCACTGGGTGTCCCATACTCAGCTGTCTTGAGCCAAAAAGGAAACGAAAAGTTTATTAAGATAAAATGTCTAGAGTAATCAAAGTAATGGTTAACAAGCTGGTCTCTTTATATTACTTCTAAAAGATATTGATTCTCACTAAACTACCCTACATCTGTAACCTTGTATAAACTCAAACTTATTAAGTAACTACAAGTGAATGTGGATGTGACTGCCATTGAAAGGAAATGACTAGAAATTTGGTCTAAGAAATTATTAATACTGAATAGTGTCGTCAATCCTCACTGAGTGCACCATAATTTTATCCGTGTGCCCAAATTAAGTTAGGCTGATGAGAATTATAAAGGAACCCTGCTATAGAGTAATGGTTAACAAGCTGGTCTCACAAAGCATTACTGTTGAAAGAGTAATTATATTTATAAATACAACTAGGAATAAATGAAAAGTAACAAGAAGGAACTTTACGAATTTAAACGACGCGTTTCTCCGAGATTGTCCTCTCACTTTGACTTATTGAAGTTCTAATGAACAAAAGAAAAATACACTGTATGTAAAAAATACGTTGGGATCTCTGAATAAACGTGGGTGTCATAAATCAAATTACATTATCGCATCCAGTCAAGATTTCATATGAATGTCCGTCTCCATGTTTGTATTTTTCCTTAAATACAGTTTTTTTTTTCTCATTCTAATCTATATAATATAAAGATCAGTTTTCTCGGCGCAACATGTCGTTTATAGATATTCCATTTTACTTCAACATCACTTTTGTTTCGGATCCTTTGATACATCATATAAATTTCACAACCTTTAATACTATTTTATGGTGTTTTCACGTAGATTTATGTATTCATATTTAGGTTGAAGTCTGATAGATAGATAGATAGATAGATAGATAGATAGATAGATAGATAGATGGACAGGCAGACAGACAGACAGACAGACAGACAGATATGAACAGACTGAGATAGATAGATAGATAGATAGATAGATAGTGGGAGAATATGTATCCATTTCTATATATCAGCACAACAATTAATAATGGAAAGAGAAAGTGAAAAAATATTGTGTAGTGTAACGTGTTTCGTCCTCAAGGACTTAATCGGACTAAAAACAATGCTTTTATTCATGCAATTATATATATATATATATATATATGTGTGTGTGTGTGTGTGTGTGTGTGCGTGCGTGGGAGGGGGGCGTCATAAAAGCGAACGTCAGTCATAATTATGTAGCGAGGTGAAACGTTGAAGACGTGGGAACGCTGAATATTTTTTTAAAATTTAAAACTAAAATAATCCTAACTGACAATTGTCCCTATATATACGCTATCCTGTCCTACACGTAGATAGATAGATAGATAGATAGATAGATAGATAGATAGATAATGAACAGACTATGATAGATAGATAGATAGATAGATAGATAGATAGATAGATAGATAGATAGATAGATAATGAACAGATTTAAATTATATACACATATTCAATAAAAAAGTTAAAAATTCAATAACAAAGATAAGACTAAATTTAAAACTAAATATATTTGCAAAGAATATGAATAAAAAAGACAAAAAACAATAGGAAGCTGTTTTAGTTTTATGCCATCCCGTTTCGTTCCTTGAGGAATGTTATCAAGGCATGTGTAGAATTATTAGTTAGGAACAGTATTTATGCACAGAAGTATCGTAAAGAAAAATAAACCGGATTAACTCACTTTCGTTTAATAGGCCGAAAAATTACATCACTTAGCGTCCTCCATAGTTTTACGTTTCGTCTACACAGTAAGAAGACTTAAGATCGGGCCTTAATTCAAAATTTAGATATAAATATATTTGTAAATAAAAATATTCTAAAAAAAAAAAAAAAAAAAGTAAATCCTTATACAGAAGTAACGGGGTGGAGGAATAAAAATAACGTTATGTTTTCAAATTTTGGAGGAGGGAACGCTCTCAAATATTCTAAAACGTTACTATGTAAAAAGGACAATGGATACATATATATGTGTATATAGGTCTACTTTTAATAGATATAGCTATATATATATATATATATATATATATATATATATATATATATATTTATATATATATATATATATATATATATATATATATATATATATATATATATTTATATATATAATTTTTTTATGAATATGAGTTTGTGATCCTGGGTTTCACGCTTTGCGATCATCATACAAACTCTATTACTGATATATAGCAATTTCCAATAAATACCTATATATATATATATATATAAATTATATATATATATATATATATATATATATATATATTCATATGCATATATATTAACCTTCAGTTCAAAACAGAAATGTCCGTGTAATCATGATAAATACATTTTAAT